>JBAWJQ010005686.1:0-60003 GCA_037783105.1 Bactrocera zonata | reverse complement strand
CACCGTTCTAAAGAGCGACCGCTCGGAGGTGCAAACATATATAAGCGAAACTTTAAACGCGTTTTTCTCGATCGACTTCAACTTTTGAATACATTTTCTATACAATGACATACGATATTTTTGATTGGTTGAAAATTGTCAATTTGGCATTAAAAAAACGACCATTTTTTACCTAAAACCGAATTTTTTTTTTTAATTACGCCATTTTGTTAATTTTCGATATTTTTTAAAGATCGGAGATCATTGTATAGAAAATATCTGTAAATTTAATAAACATTTCACACTTTTTTGTTTCAGCTACTGGGGCACTTTTTTTGGCCCCTCCGAAGACAGCCCATAACTCCGTTATTTTTCATCATTTTTGTAAAAACAAAAATTTAAAATTTAGCTAAAAGTATTCCTTATTACATTCAAAGAAGTTCGAAATGTTCAATCGCGTACTTTCTCTTACAAAAAAAAACGGAAATCGCCTAATTTTTCATGCGTCACAATGGTATAGCCCCTTAAGGTTATAATTACCAGTTACTGAAACCAGTTTATGGATCCAACTCATTAAGCAAGGTTTTGTCATCCCCAAGATATGTAAAAATTTCTATACTGAATCGGTTGGTTTTTTTATCGCCCGATCAATTACTCGGGCAGTTTTTAACATTTGAAGATTACCACCTGTTTGAAAAGTAAGCAAAATTATATATTAAAGGAACACTGCAATTTGAAAATTTACATGAGGTTCATGATTGGAAGGATATCTGTGACATTTTTGTGAAAGCTTGCCACTCATTTCTAAAACTATATACTGATATCACAGATTTTTATAATACATAAGTTTTAAATTAAATATTTATTTTTTTTATAGTTTTGTTGCTCTAAAACTGAGCGAGACTCCAACGAATAATTTTCAGTATTACCGAATGTAACCTGAATCGATATACTCGTAGATATTTCAACCTGTTCGTCAGCTTTTTGACGTAAACTAAATCCTCTATTTTAAGGTTGCTATAGCTGTCTTCGATTCACCAAGTGTTGGAGAGTTGTGAATCGAAGAAACTATTTCGGTTGTCTGAAGTCTATAAGGACATATCATTTTTGTAAGTTAAGTTGTAGGAATCAATAGAAATACGTAAGGATGGCTTGAATGCGTATGTAACCGAACATTTTATGGGCTCGCAAGGACTAAAAACTGTGAGGTGTTGGCAAAACTTTGTATTAAGGAATTTCTCGAATTTTTGGATTACAATATTATTTGGTATCTTAACAACTTACTATATATTAGAGGTTGTGGCCTTATTACTATAATGTGCTTAAATCCGAGATATTGGTACTAAACTCAACCAAAAATACTAAATTTAATATATCGGGTATGTGAGGAAGAAATCAACTAGCTAAACTGAAATTGGTATATTAGGAATAAGGGGCTAAAAGTCAAGTAAAAAGTTTAGTCACGCATATGCGAGGCCTAATTAGAAAATTATTCATTGCGGCCTGAATCTAGCCTGGTTGAAGTCAGGATTGCTATCAATTATCGATTTAATGCACTGCTCCAATTCAGACAGATTTCTGAGTTTTGTTTTGTACACTTTTTGCTTGACATAGCCCCATAAAAAAGTCTGAAGCAATCAGGTCAAGTCACCTGGGGGCAGCCTATTTCCTCAAATTAAATTGTTTTCAAAATTTCGTTGGAGCCCCGAAATAACCGGTCTAGCTATGTATGCAGTTGGTCCATCTTGCTGTAACTAAAGCCTATGCAAGGGGATACGATACTTCCAGATTCAGCAAATATGTTTACCATCCTCATTATGTTCCATATGCACGGGGGAGTGCCGCCAAAATCCGGTCTGATTTGCTTTTGGGCGGAAATTACAGAGTGCAAAGCATGGTACCGCTCTTTTTCAGTATCCCAAGTATTCATTTTTAGAAGATTTAAATAATAACCTGCGAAATAAAAAAGTAAGTCGATTCCTCACACTGAAAAAAAGTTATTACTGTTTGTTTTTGGGGATTGAATAGTTTTGGTGTGATTTGGCTAATTTTTGGTCATAAGGTAGCCTACTTGAACCGCACCATTCGGGCAAAGTTGTATCCCTATACTCCGGGTTTGATATCTTAATAGGTTGAGCATATATGCACATTTAACCTTTTAGAGGCCCTCCCATTTGTGCAACAATTTTGGTCCACTGATTCTCTTGCTATTGTGATCTCCTTTGTCAAATTACAACTTTATGTCTTACATCACTTTATAGATTTTCTTTTAATAGCATACTAACTCGTCCTTACTATTTGGCCATTTTGCCAAGGAACATATGTATGTACCAAGTTTCTGTACGATATCTAAATTTTCACAAACAGACAGTCACTTGAATTTCGTTTCGTCATCCTGATCATTTATATATATATATATGTATGTATAACGCCTTATATCTATCTCGATTATTTTTAGGTCATCAAACACCGGTAGGTGAACAAAACTGTTATACTCTGTGGAAACGTAAATTAAGATGCCATTTTAATTTTGTTTCATATTGAACGAATTCGAATTTACATAGCTCGTAAACGTGGTTGGCCCAGTTGCCGCCAATTTATATCAAATGACAATTAAAGGTAAAAACCCTTTTAAGAAGGTAATCCCCGATTGAAATATGTATATTTTTATATATTTATGTTTATGTATATAAACATATGTTTATATATAATAAGAAACGCTGCGAATATTTTTGATACGTCTCCAATATGAAGGCCATTTAAAGACCAAGAAATTTATTTAAAATCCTTGTCACCTAACTGAGCCAAACGAAAGTTTAAAATTGTCTAATAATGTCATTCCACATTCATACCAGATTCGGTTATAACTTCGAGCTTTTGCTGATAATCCCATTTTTTGTTTACCTATTTGTTCTTGCAAGTTGACCTTCTCTACAGGTCAGGTGGACCCTGAAAATTTCGCTAAATCACCGATTTTAAGAAGTAACTCAGCGTTAGGTAAGGTATCAGATGCATAACTCGTGATATAAATATTTCGTCAAAATTCAGTTTTTTTTTGTTAATGTTATTGAAGGTGAATTTTAGAGCCCGATAAAATTGTAAAATTATTTTCTCATAAACTACTGCAGATAAATCGATGAAATTGCGTGTACTTAAAGAAAAATGTTCGTATATTATAAATAATTTTTCAATTGTTATTCATACTCAATTCGATATACTTGTAGATCTACACCCTCAAATTTATCTGAAGAGATGCTGGAATACCACTGAAAGCTAAAGTTAGAACTACGAAATTTTTTGTGGGGGTCGGTTTTGTTTTGTATGAATTTACGTTTAGACTGATTATAGCTTCCTAAAAATGGTATTCCTCTCCGGTGACCACTCGAAGGTAAAATGGTTAGGTCCCAGGCTGGCGATTATCATTCCACTCATCAACAACGATCTTATTCATTTACGAACAATTTCTCTTCCGATAGAAATTATTCTCCCTTAATAACACCTCTAGAATTTTGAAAAATTAAAAAAAAACACTCTAATCAATTGAATATAATCCCGAAGTTTCATTGGCATACTCCGAATATTTTCGAAGAAATAGGCCCCAGAACTATTTCACTTCATGCAGCGGCTGTATAGGTACCAAAATTTTGAGGCTCGTTTTCTCGAAACTAGCTGTTTTTATCGGGTCATAAAAATTGTGCGCGCATTATTTGACCGATTTACATAAACTAAAGCGTATTTTATAGACAATTTTATACTCAAGTGCGTGATAGAGTGCTTTTTGGAGAAAAATTGCATTTTGATTGTTGTTTAAGTATTTTTATCTCAAAAAACATAGGTAAAAGTGGCACTTTTTACGAAATCCATCACCGATTTTTAGAAATTTTCAAAACCCCGCTACTATGCACTTCATAAAGCTTCCTGATTAAAAGAAATTACTTTTTTCATTTCAGGTAAGAAGGCTAGCCAGAAAGTTGACAGCCGCAAAAAAATGTTAATCAGCGAGATCGTTGCTATTTCCGCAATATTTTGTTTTTTACATTAAACAATTTTTACTTTGTAGTTCAATAATACATCTTACTATATATGCAAAACTTCCGATGTGACCGGTTTTTATTCTTCCATAATAAAGTAGAAGAAATTGCCTTTTTTGACGGTACTACGGGTATCCCCCCTTAAATCAACTACCCATATTTATTGTTATTATATGCATATTATATAACCCAAGCAATGTGATCACGCACACATGCAAAGGTTATTGTCCACATTTCCCCACAGGCAAGTGTACTGCTAACAGTTCTTCAAAAATTGATACCGGACATCGTACGCGGCATCTAGCGGCTGTTAGTCGTAAATGCTGGGAACGCTGTTAACTGCACATGTATGTAAGCAGAAAATGTTAATGGAAAAGTCGCAAACAGAGAATGTTAATAAATGTATTGCCATTATCTGATTGAAAGTATTGAAGGTAGAGTTTTAAAAATAATTTCTTTTTATTTTAAATGAGTATTAGTACAAATAGATAATCTATTTTTTTTACTAAAGTGGTTCATTTATTATTTGGCTCACAATAATAACCCAAAATAAAATAAATGTCCACAGAAAGTCGATAGAAATCCTTATGCAATCAAAAAGGAAATTATAATGATTAGAAATAAATTGAAAAAAAAAATATTAAAAATTTAGCTTCGGTTGCGCCGAATCTACAATATTCTTCACAAATATAAATTATTTCTTACAGGAACTTTGAACGGTCAATAGGTATTGCAGCTTTATGCTATAGTGATCTGATCTCCAAAATTTCATAAGAAAAAGTTTTCCATACAAGCACTTGATTCCGATAATTTAGTTTGTATGGCAGCTATATGCTCTAGTAGTCTAATATAGGCGATTCCGACAAGTGAGCAGCTTCTTGGAGAAAAGAGTTCGTGTGCAAAATTTCAGATCAAAAACTGAGGCACTAATTCACATATATGCCAACGGACAAACGGAAATGACTAAACCGACTCATCCCATCACACTAAACATTTACACATAGTACATTTAACAGGGTCTCCGACGTTTCTTTCAGGATATTAAAAATATAATATACCCTGTTCATAGCATTAATATTATATTGCAAGACACATTGGCCGATACTATTAGAGAAATAAATTATTCGCTTACTTTATATTTTATAAATTAATTAGGAAAGATTATATTGAAGATAGCGGAGTAAAACTTTGTCCAACTAGTATAATGGGTTTTATGCCAATATTTTCATGAAACTAACTTTAACTTTCAAGCCTCCATTGTTGACGTTCGACCTTTGACTACACAGATCTACAAAATCATATTTTTTGTTGCTCTGCATATTTTACTAATTTTGATGATTTCCAGATTGCGACCTGAAAATATTGTATGTGCTCCTATTTTTCGTTTTTTTTTTTTTTGCATATATAATCGTCACGTGATCTCTCTCAGATTCTTTCGGAAATATGCGAAAATTATGCGAAAAGTTTTAAGGTTTTACTAAAACTCAAAAGTGAGGAGATTTAGAATGGCAGTCTACAAAAACAGAACACCCAATGAAAATCTCACTACCATTTCAAAAGTTTTTTGCATAATCTACTCAGAAATATTGATGTCCCCAAAAACACAGATATTGGTACAGTCTGACAATGAATGTAAACAAGAGAGTGGAACATTTACACCAAATTTATAATCAAAATCAACTCAGTGGTTTAATACGTGATCAAGTTAGGAATGATAAAACAATTTGCCAAAACTTTGGACGTGGAAGGCTATTGTATTGTTTTATAGAGATTTTTGAAAAACTTCCGAAACTTCTTCTTCTTCTTTATTGGCATAGACTGCGCTTAGGCTTCACTACTGAAACTTAGTATAGAAAAGTTGAAGAGTAGAATATTTGGTTACGGAAATATTCCGATTTTACCAAACTTACGAGTGTTCTGGAAAGTAAATCGTGAAAAATTTTTTTTTGATAGATGAAAATTTCCTAGGTAACCACAAAGTACCAAATTATTAAGAAATTGTGCAAAATACGCTGACAAAATCTCAATACTTAGTTTGAGACTATGTACCTCCGTAATCATATGGATATAGTACTAATGTTGATGGGTCGTCACATGATGACAGATTATGGCTAGTTCTTAAAAACAGATTGTGGACCGAAAAGTATAAAATCTGAACTTTGGTTGATCTTATTATAATTATTAAATATGTCGACTCTATGCCGAATATATCGAGCAATACGTGAGTTTACTTAACAGTATCATTATCATTATATATTTTCTGGAGTATACTTTTACTAAATAGGAAAAGTAGTTGAAAGCGGGTACGTGATGTCTCACAACCAATACTCATATAGTGTATTCTGTTCCAGTTGATTGTAATTGACAAGCAATTTCGTCTAATAATGAAAGTTGCATTCATGTATAATATTTTTATTGAAAAGTTTTGCTAATAAAATACCTGAACATATGTCCATACCTTCAACTGTTGCGAATTGCAACTACGTCCGCATTTAGGACTTTCTTAGTTTAAAAGGTGAGACATAAAATAATTATTATTTTGCCTTGAAACAACTACTTTTCGAACATTTCATAAGATCATCAGAAAATCATTAATACATAGTACATCATTATAGGTGATATCCACACTGCTATCTATTCATATGCTCAGTGTTTTATTATAAGTAAGCATATTGTCGATGGATAACCATTTAACATAACCGACATAACCAACAAAACCTTGCAAAACTGGTCTACTTACATTTTAACTGTTTTTAATGTTTCAATTGATTTATTTATTCAAATATTTATGCTAAAGTGTCTTTATTACTTTTTTATGTCAAAAATAATGAAATTACCACCTTTTTAACCCTCTTCGATCCCACACTGCGTATAAGTAATATATTACCATTTGCATTCAATAAAAGTTGACGCGGATAATATGCAATATGTAACAACCTGCTGTCAATATTTGCGGTGACATAACTGTCAAACTGCAATAAATTAGAATTTATGCAAAACACATACATACCTATTTGAAAATTGTCTGCATTTGAGGTGAACTGAAAACACAGCAGGTAATTAAGTGAGAAATATGGTCAGTCATTATGCACTCGGGTTTTATTCTCGCATACTAGGTGGTTATATGCGCATTAGGGTATTCATTATTTCCCATAATGTTTTTTTTTTTTTGCTTAATTTTTCGCTTTTAATCTCAAAAAATAATTAACCCAAAAAAGTTCTTCATTTTGAATTTAAACCTTGATAGAATCTTTCCCATGTATTTTACAAGGGCTTTTTTGATCTTTTGCAATAAATTTCTTAGCTCCAAAGCAAATAGACCAAAAAATTAAAAAATAAATAAATTCTTGTACAAAATTTGCCACTCTATCAAAAATGTTTTTTTTTTTTTAATTTTTATAAAGTTAAAGTTATGAATCAAATGCAGTTGAGCATTCTCAAAGTGGGTTTTTTAGACATCAGCTTTTCAAGAAGAAATAAAACGCATATAATTTAATGTTATGGCTCAAAACTTAGCTGTACTATCAAGATAATGATTTGCCATTATGTTTCGAAACAGTATCTCGACAACTTCACAGGCCGACCGAGCGGTGGCCTCATTGTATTGGGCACATTCACCGAACGTGTGCCGCGCCTGATGGCGGTTCGGCTTTAATAACAAACATAGCTCAGTTAATAGTAATAGTAAGTCCCGAAACCATATACTAATACTTCTCAATAAAATATTAAAACGAATTAATAAATAAAACCCAGCAGTTTCCATGGTTGAAGCATGAACTGAAGCAGAAACAGGTGAAACAGCTGCTATTGCTTTCAAACGGTCTGAAGTTGTTTGTTGTGCAACATTTAACATGACTGTCATTTGCTTTTGACTCAAAGTATCAACTTTATCCAATATTGCTTGCAGTTCGCCATCTTCAAACTTTTCTGGTGGTCAACAAAAATATTCTTCATTTCTCAGTCAATCACGCCACCACTGAACCGTTGAAACCTTCTTTTTCACATTGCTTCTCATAGAACATGATCACCATATGCCTCGACAAGCATTCGATGTGACTCTGCAGCTGTTTTCTTCGAATGGCAATAAAAAAATTAATGCTTTCGTCAAATCATTCGGTACAAAATTGATATTTTCAACACAATCTAAAATAAAATACTTTTTGCTAAATGACGGTAAGGTTAATGCATATGTTTGATACAAGTCATGCCTACCAAACAGGAAAAAATTTAGGTTCGTTCACAAGAAATGTTCCCTACCAGCATATTTGTAACATAACGCTCACTCTATACCGATACACCTGGCAAGCCTGCAAATCAAGATTTTCCTGCTGCGCCCGACAGCGCATGGACTCATTAGCGTCTTCTTCGATACTCTGTTCACAAATTGTTGAACCGCAGTACATTGAATTAGTTTGATGTAAAATTTGAAGCAACCCTATGTTATTTATGTTGTTATAGATGGTAAAAAAAATATTATTCCGAAACGATTTAAATTATTTTATAAGTATCTTGTTTATATTGGGTCCTTTTTATAGGGGCTACTGATACTAGGCTACTTGGTAAATAACGGACTGACTCCCTTATGCCCACATATGTATGTATGTATATATTTATGGGCTATTAAATGTCCTATAATGAATAACAACAATATTTTTACAAGTGAATTCAACATGTTGGACAGACTCTTCCATTTTTTTTAAATCCTAACACGATGATTAAAAGCAAAATTTCCTTTTGACAATTTTTTCTTTTTTGTAGGCTCGCGTTCGGCTTATTTTCTGCGATTGCACAGCATCAGTAGGGGATTTGAACCACTATAAGATGTACTCTCTATAATACATAATAGACTTTTGCACAATTTTTAATTTTATCATAACAATACTAAAAAACTGGCGATGCTCGAATGAATTTTAAATAAAGTATGTTTTTTCTTTACTGGCGTAAACATCGCTTAAGCGGTTATAGCCGAGTTAACAACAGCGCAATGTGGTGCCAATTGTATATTTCAAGAGAAGCCAGATGGAGAAGGTTCCAACTGGTCTTTCCAACGGAGTAGAGCTCTTCCTCTGCTTCCCCCGGCGGGAACTGCGTTGAATACTTTGAGAGCTGGAGTGTTTTCATCCATTTAGACGGCATGACCTAGCTAGTGTCGCCGGTGTCTCTTAATTCGCTGAACTATGTCAATGTCGTCGTATAATTTGGAGAGCTCATCATCTGGGAGTTCTACAAGAGTAAAAGAAATAAACAATATACTAACCCAAAATATTGCGATTCCGTCAATAGTGAAACGAATTGTCAAAGTTTCACAGTAAATGTTAACAAAGAGTTACGCTGTTTTCGTCCATGACATCATCAATCAAAGTATTTATCTGTTAACCGAACTTTAAGTATATCTACAAATATATATTTATTATTAACTTAATCTGTCAAAGTCGAAAATTAAAGCCCAGTCAAACTTATCATAATTTAACATTTTCAAAAAAGTATTGCTTTTATGATGTTGCTAATTAAAAACACATTAAATATGAATTTTAATAAAATTATTTAAATTATTTATGGCTCTTTTGAGTAATACTTAATATGACTTTATTACTGACGTTTACAAATTGTATACAAATACTCACTGAATGAAATAAAACGTATCTTTATTTGTGGTAAATAAATCAAATTGACCGAGAATTATAATGACAACAGCGCGCGCCAAACTCTTTCGTAAGCATCCACAACTTATTTGCTTCTTCAGCTGCCGAATGACATGACACTTGAAACGATTGCTAATGATAATGCAAAAGACAAGCGAACAGACACATAGCACACGCGACGAGACCTATGTATGTATGGCGCAGACACAGGTGGCTTATGGCGGCAAAAAAAGTGGAAGAGAGAAAAAAGTGTCAAGCAATTTTTAAACGAAAACATTAATCCAAGATACACATTGTAAAAAGTCGATAATAATTTAATAAAAAACTAACTGATTTGCTATATAAAATATTGAAGATTTTGAATTTTTAAGTTTTGTATGACTCTATTTAATACCGATCACGCAATATTCCAAAATATGCTCCTTAAAGTGAAGAATTATAATATAAACAAACAATCTTATTAAGAAACATCTGTATCAAATGAGAATTCTAAATGCAACATAATACTTAACCCTTAAAAACGGGCATCTAAATATTCAAAATACAGGGTGGGTCATATAAAATTTTACATTTAAAAAGTCAATAAAAAAACGGCTTGATATTTTTCAAAGGTCTAACATTTATTTAAAAGGTTGTTTTATGAAATTTTTTTGAGGAAAACAATTTCGGACAAATGACCACCACAGCTGAGTTTACAGTAGCTTATCCGATCCACGCAATAGTTAGTGGAGTACTTTCTCGATGGTTTCATGCCTTATGGCAGCTACAGCAGCTTGAATCTCGTACTTTACATCTTGAGTTGGTTCTGGATGGTTGGCGTAACATTTATCTTTAACAGCTCCCCACAGAAAATAGTCCAACGGAGTTAAATCGCAGCTTCTGGGAGGCCAATTCACATCACCTCTTTTGCTGATTATGCGATTTTCGAAGATAGAGCGTAAAAGATTGAGTGTAGCGTTTGGTGTATGGCATGTAGCGCCGTCCTGCTGGAACCAAATGTTGTCCAAGTCTTCCTCTTCAATTTTCTTGAAGAAAAATTCAGTTAACATTGCGCGATATCGCTCACCATTGATGGTTACGGCGGTTCCTTCTTCATTTTCGAAGAAAAATGGGCCGATGATTCCACCAGACCAAAATCCACACCACACAGTGATTCGTGCTGGGTGCATTGCTTGTTAACGTAACCATCGGGTGGAAATGAGCCTCGTCCGAAAAGATGATTTTTCGGTCAAATTTACCATCCTCGGTCAAACGAACTTTGGAAAAAAATTTTCAATATTTCTCAGTTTTCTTCTAGTGAATAGCGACTCATTTCGTAAATTTTAGACTTTTTACTGAATATCTGTCACTTTCCGAATGGTATTTGACGTTTCTTGTGTCGAAATATAGATAATTCAATTTTAAAACGTTAGATGGCTCACCCTTTATTTGCAAAAAGTTTCTCTGCCGGGGGTGGTATTAAAAGGTCAATTTAAAATCTTCGGCCTGGTAAATACGTAGATGGCGATACTAGAATTAAATCCATATGATTTTGTGTTAGCCCTGATGTTCAAAAGATGCTTTTATAAATTTGACAGCTCTCGGTTCATTAGTATGTGAATTATATAACTTTGAGTGAAGGCACTTTTGTTATTATGAAAAAAATTAATAAAAAGTAATTTCGTTTGCTAATGAAGCGTAGCTCTTTTGACTTTTTCCTTGTTGAAGCCAAGGTTTGGATTGGTCATCAATATTTGGGCTATTCACCAAGAAAATTACCCGCTGAAAAGTGTTTCGCCCAATTTTGGCGTCAAGTGATTACTACCTTTTCATGTCTATGGCGAGTTATTTTGCTAGTGAAAAATGCGTCTCAAGAAGAGCTTGTGAAAATCAACTAAAGACGAGGGTTTGCTTCCAATCATCATCATCTTCCAATCAAAAGTGAGATCGCTTTCTCTTCAAACTTTAAGGTCGACGCATTTAAACATTTCAGTCAAGCTCTCAAAGTTTCTGGCGAGTCGCTATCGACGTAATTGACCTGACCTTGTCCTGGTGGAATGCTCCTCCCCTTGGCTTGAGCTGGCCAGACCTGTAAGCTTGCTTATTTCAGATGGTTGGATTGACAGTACAGATCTGAACTAAGAGTTTGGCGGAAGAGTTCTTAATAGATGATGATTTCCTGACAATCTCACCAAAGATATAGCAAAATATACTTGACCGTTAGTCTTGGCTTGTCCAAGGTTTTCGCCGACTCGCGGTAATTCAACAATGACAGTTTGCGCTTGACTAGTGACACTACCTTTCATCACCAGTAATCATACGCTTCAGAAACGAATCGATTTTGTTGCCATGCAGCAGCCATTTACAAATGGATTTTTCCATATATCGAACTGCCTTTTACGTCCAGCCTTTAAAAAGTTTCTAATCAGTTTTCAGTAACGATTAGCTCGTGCAATTCAAATCGAGTTTACAAGACAGCCTAACTCGACTATTTCCTTTATTTTGTCGATCTTACCACAATTAGTCTGCCAGAGCGTGGTGCATCTTTGACTTCAAAATGACCGGAATGGATTCGACGAAAGCAAAATTACATATGAGTGGCTGCAACATAAACACTATTAACATTTCCATCCGACTGGCTTGAGTTCGAATAAAAAATCATAAATATCGACTCACTGTACCAAGTAGCGACACTTTGGCAATGGCGACAATGTGGCAATAACAATGTGGCAATGAAAAGTGCGAGTTGTAAAATATTGACAGGCAACAACAACAAGTCGCCAATCTGTTGACCAAATGAGCAACACGAGTGTTAAATAACTGAAAAGCGTTAACGAGAGATAAGAGTGGAAGTCAGAGGTTGACAGTTCGCAATTACGTCATACATGCTTACACAGACCTAGGTACACACAAACAACAAGGGAGTAGCCAAGAGATCTAGTGATAATTATGAGCAATAATTAAATAACTGCGCGATGGGTGGCGGTCGTGATCGGTTTATGACAAAAGTAATTTTATACTCGCTAATAAGCAAGTAGACGCTTTCATAAACTACTGTTTGCACTTATGTAATTTTTGTTTGATCTATGAGAATATATCCGTATACTTATGTACTTTAGAACATGTAGGTGGTTTGACGACTAACATAAATCAACTTGCTGCTAAAATGAAGCAATTCGAAATCAAAATGCTAATTTGGACGACAATTAAAGTCGGTGTTTGAGGAATTCACTAACGATACTCGTAGTTATTAAAAGCACAACCAGATACCTTTTGAAAACTAACGACTGTGATTAAGCAACTATGCGATTTATATGGATAAATAAGCCACTTTTTCGTAAAGAATTGCGGCTCGAGACAGAAAGAAATTTGGAAAATAAATTACAAGTAAAACTTTATTTTATACAAAAATGGCAGTAAATAATTGAGTATTAAACAGTAGCGTAAAGTACTTTTGGAAAAAAAAACAAAACCAATTTAATTTAAATTTACAATTTTTAACATTAAACACATATTATATATAAAGTAGCTAAACGTTGCTTAACCAGCGGCGGATTTCAAAGCACCGGGGCTCAATTTACGGTTCTTGATCATGTAGCGCGGCTTGTAACCGTCCTTGTCGGCTGTGTACATTGTGATCGTTTCGGTGTCTGTCTTCTCATCGTAAACCGTGTAGCTACCCATGACAACGAGCTGTTCGTCCGCGGTGCCGGGATTCATTATCACACCGATTTCCTCACGTTTGCTACCATTTGGTTCTTCCAAGCTATTGAAGGTAAATTAAAATAAATATTAATTATAATTATAATTACCACATTTTCGCAGCTTTTAAACTTAAGCGAAACTTACTTAAAACGATAACCCTCCTTCGTAGGTGCCAGGCTATAGAATTCCGACATGACGGTAGGAAAAATATAATCCAGAAAACCGGCATTTACGGTGAGAGAGAAGGTCGCCAAAATGGCTACAGCAAGAAACTGAAAAGAGAACAGAGATTTGGAAAGCAACCTTTAGATTTGCATATACATATATATTTAATTTGAGGTTATTTACTGCTTTTATAAGGTTAGATTCAGTTTTGCGAAATGAAAAAAGGAAAAAAAAATTTAAATTTTTAAACAAAAACCTAAGGTAAATGACCTAGAAACAAAAAAAAAATCCTAAGAAATCGAAAATCGTAAAATTGGTGGAATGTTTTAACACGAGTGTATTGTTATTGCACTTTTAGTAGTTTTTAACAAAACCGTTATAAAGAGAGTGAGAAGGGTTATATCCGATTTTACTCGTTTTCCCACCAACCTCAACAAATTAGTTTGGTTTGTGAAACATATTCATTATACTTATTTTGTTCGATCCCGTCCCTTTATTATTCCGAGCTTTTTATGTACCTACACCTCGATTAGTTTTAAGTGTTACCAACAACCCTTAGGTGAACAAAACAGCTCATATAATACTCAGTAACAACTTTGCGAAGGCTGTTAGTACTCACTCCGACAGAAGAGCGAAGCGAGAGTATGAGCTCAGAGCTCGCTAATTGTCCTCACTAGAAATATCATCATGCTTCTTCAACGTATAGCTGGTTTGGCTGCGGAGTGGCTGGTAACTGCTAAGTCGCTGAGTTAGCAAGAAGGGGCTCTCTTACCCCGCTCATATCTGAATGGGAACTAGCTGGATTTCTGTTGGCGTCTTGCAACCAATGGACCTCGCGTGCTAGCTGGCGTATTTTGACAATGCGCTGCTGTGCGACTTGGAAATATTTTTGCTCTAGACTCGAACGCAGGAGATCTATTAAATTACTTTCCTTTCATAAAGTTCATCTTGCCGCAACTGTAGAGTTCTTACTGAACATTGTCCAATACACATTCATGCTCCAAGGCAAAAAATCTGGTCGGAAGCAAGTTGTTGAAGTCGTACGGAAGAACGTCAAATCGAAAGATCCTGGCACTTTTTCTTCCAAGAAAGCTCAGAATGAACCATCTCGGCGTTCTTAACTTCGGTGAACCAGAAGAAAATTTATAATAGACTCTAAGAGCTTTGTCGATATGTATGGATCATGCGAGATACTATAGGAGTTTTGTATAACACAACGGACTGGCATTCTAGGCTGTTTCAGTGAGATTTCTATTTGGATCGACCTATTTACTTAAGATAGTCTAACATGTTGCGAAAGTATATTAATAAATAAACATAGGAAGAAGGGCTAAAAATAAGAATAATTGATTTCCGACAATACCTCTGTCATCATCTGTCAACAAGCGTCAACGTGGTCACACTCTTTTCATTTTAGTATGTACGCTTATTAGTCACTACAATCCGAATCAACCGAAATTGAGGACAATATTACGTGTATTATTACGATATATAGTAGGTTGGATTCTGTTAGGTAGTAAATCCTTAATTTTGTCTGGGAAAAGTTGAAGACTAATCCTTGATACCAAAAAGATGGTTATAACCATTTGAAGAAGCTTGGAGTCACTAATTCAACAAAAATACCGCAAGACTTTTTTGACAACCCATTGACTGAAGCTATAATATCTAGGATATTTGAACCGTAATTGCACAAAAACTGGGCACTGTAGAATAAACTACCTAAATGATTCTCTCTCGCCTTCATATTTCGCGTAAAATGTTAGTCAACTTCATATTATACTTGAAATAGATTCTTGAATCACCTTTTTCAAGGAATATTTCGAAACAAATTTTATATAAATAAAAATAATACCCTCTAGGAGAATTTTACAAATTTTTAAGTGTGAAAATATATTATAGAAACTGTTTGTCTTTGTTCAAAACTAACTCCAATTTTTTGAAGGTCTTTAATTTCACACAAGGCAATTGAATACCGGAAAAATATACTTGTAGCTTAAAGCCATTCCATATTATTTTGTTATTGGTTGAGCAAATATCCAATAAATCGCCACAATCCTACGATCGTAACTATGGCAATGTTAAATTAGCTAAATTTTTATTCTGGTTAAACCGCTTTTTGAACAACTGAACAACTAAAGTGATAAGTCAGGAATATGAAAACGACACTTATAACCTTCAAACCATAAGTCACAAGCGAAAAAACTCGTAAACATTGACGCTCATTAATAAAACATGAATGCTAATTTTAGTGCGTCTGCCAATAAAAACGCACATTCTTCATAATTTTGAGTCATCATTGCAAATCATTACATAATGTTTGAATACACACATGCTCACTAATGATGTAATAATCTGTTTGGCTTATAACCCTGACCAAATATTTATGTTTTGATATTCGGCTTAATGTTTGGCGTAAACTCGTATATTCCTCGTCATTGATTATGTTACTAATGGTGATACTGTTGAAACTATTTTGATCAAGTTCAAGAGTTTTGCTGACTTTTAACTGTTAATGGTTATGGATTCTGCAGAAAGTGAAACAAAGATGTACAAGTACATATGTACGTCTGGTGCTGTAAGCATTACTGCTGTGACCGAACTATCTTTTGTTATGTGCGCCATGGCTTATACATTCAGAAGTGAGTCATTAACTGCCGAGCAGCCGCGGTTAGGAAGACTTTTTTATGGTGGTTGGAACGACAGCTTAGTTCCGTTATTTGTTTGGAGCTCTTTTGACAGAAAATTACGCTGATTCGTGGCGTCATGAACGAAAAGGTAAAGCTTTGATTCGTTTTATAAACTTTATTGTTGCAATATTATCGCTGTCAAGATTGTGTAACCACTAACATTCGTTACTCATTTTCAATTTCCTAAAAATAGCTTTCGCATCGAAACGATAATTTTAATTGCATAAAGTTGTAATTTTCAAAAATTTAGTACTTTTCCACCAATTCTATTGGCAGCACACAAATTTTTAATACTGAAAAGTATTTTGAATGGTCATAAGTAAAACTTCTTTATAGAGACACCGAGACTTCTTATAGAGACAAGAGGTTGTATAATTTCATTTTTGAACCGACTATAGTTTTGTCCAAAATTTCTTTTATGGAACTGTTTCTGGTTGTTGTATTTTCATAGTCGATGAGAAAACTACAAAGCTTATTATGATATTTCAAGAAAATAGTATCAACAATTATTTCAAAATGTTGATCAAATCTTAAATATCAAACAAAACGATTTTTTATTACAAAAATATGTTTTTTTTTTTTCTAAAAAATTAATTGCTATTACGCAATAACATTGTAAGATCATGAAGACCGCAAGTCAATAGAACATCTAAAGATTAACTTTAACTTTAATCCCGAAAACACTTCCTAAATCTACGCAAGTTTTAATAGATTATCGTTAGCCAAGAGAGTTAACAAACTCTACTACTTAGTGAAATCGAAGAATATTGTAATTAAAACTTAACTAGTTTTCAACAATAACGAGTAGTATCAAATATCTTTTCGGAATAATAACCAACGATTACCCTCCTCCCGCCCAACCGACGCGAGGGGCGCAGTCCGCGAACGAGCGGAATTAACCGAGTCATAAAAGACAAGAGATTTATAAGCGTTGCGATCTTAAGCTGCTCAGCTACAGAAATGAAAATTTCAACAGGCAAAATTAAGAATTAAATTAAAGTTTATAATTTTTAAATTTCACTTATTAAGAGCAGATAAAATAATTGTTTTAATGGTAAAGAGTGAGTCTGTTAGATCAAATGTGCTGGAATGAGAATTGAAATCATGACATATACGGCGGAATGGTTCGTTTAACTCGAAATTTGTTCTAGAAAATTTTGAAAGTAAGGGTCTAAACTGCCTGGTAGAGCGGGCGAGAACGTTAAAATTAATATCAGATAAGAGAGATGGGCTACAGACTAACCCATTCATGAGTTTTACAAGAAATACTATACCAAGCATCTCCCTACGACTAGAGAGTGTCGGGAGATTTATAAGTTATTAACGGTAAGTGTAAGGGTGAAGATTTAAACTGGGATCCCAATGCAAATGATTTAAGGCAAAAAGTAAAAAGTGTTTTTGAACGGACTCTAACTTATCCAAAGGGACTTGGTAACTAGGGTTCCAAACCACAGATACATACTCTAATATAGGCCTCACCAGAGATGTAAAAAGAATTTTTGTGGCAAGCGGATCTCTAAATTATTTAGACCAACGTTTAACAAAACTAAAAGCGCCTTTAGCTTTAAAAACCGTGAAAGATGCGTTAAGATTAAAATTGAGTTTGGGGTCCATAGTTACTCCCAGATCAACAAAACTGCATACTTGCTCCAACTTAAAGTTTTATATTGCGTATGAAGTAGGGTCTACAGATCTACGTGAAAAACACATCGTTTTACATTTTTTAAGGTTCAATGGCATGTCGTTTCTATCACACCAAGAAACTAGGTTGTTTAAGTCTGTTTGCAACTGGCATCTTTCACTGTTTGAAGTATACGTTTTAAAAAGTTTTACATCGTCAGCATATAATAAAACTTTTGAAAACTTAACAACAGATGATGACATACATTAATAAATAACAAGAACAGAATTGGTCCAAGATGGCTGCCTTGAGGAACGCCTGAAGGAAGACTGATTATGTCAGCAAAAGTATCGTTAAATATGACTTGTTGAATTCCATTACTAAGATAAGAAGCAACCCATTTTAGAAATATTGGTTGAAAACCAAGAAGATCAAGTTTATTCAAAAGAACTGAGTGGGATACTTTATCAAAAGCTTTACAAAAATCTGTGTATACTATATAACATCAGTATTCTTATTCTCCCTAAAGCCCGTTGAAACATGTGATACAAATTCAAGCAAATTAGTTATTGTAGATTTCCCTTTACGAAAACCGTGTTGAGAACAAGAAATTAGTGGAGAGATCCGGAAGGTTATGTCGTCTGTTATAATTGCTTCATAAAGTTTAGGTATTGCAGACAACTTTGCTATTCCCCTATAGTTTTCAATAGATGACCTAAATCCACTCTTATGTAAAGGAATTATAAATGAATGAATATTCAATTAAACCAAAATAGGTAGAGAATTTAGTTTTGAACTAAAACAAAAGATCTGTGATAAATTTCAAGGATATTGAAGAAAACGTAAACACAACACATATCAATCATTATGAGAAGAAGGCGATTGGGAATCCTGTTGACATTTTATATTGGACTGCATGGCTTTCGTCTAAGTTTCGAGTAGCATCTTCAATTCGAAGTTTGGCAATCAATACTTATAAGCTCGAGGAAGCTTTCTCGTGAGCTTGGAGGAAATATAAGCTTTTCAGCTTGTCTATAGCCGAAATTATATTTTTGAAAAGAACGAACTAAGTAAAATTAAGGTTCCTTAAAGATCATTTCTCAATTTCTTTGGAGATTACACTGTTCTTTTGTATAATAACCCACGGGAAATTTTTTGCAGAGATGTCCCCAAATGAAGAAGTCATCCATACAAGCACTTAATTCCGATCGTTCAGTTATGTATGTGATTGGGGAAACGTCCAAAATTTCAAAGCGATGTCTAAAAATCTGAGAGACCAGTTCGCGAATACGCAACGTCCAGTGTGTTAGACATGGCTAACTGCTGACGGCAGCCTTACCCCACGCCGCTCAAGAACACAGCGGATCAAATCAATGTGTTGATCAGCGCCCTGAAAATGCCTGGCAATGTGGAATAGACACACTAACCACTTTAGCAGGATTCGAGGCACATCTAAAACCTCTACCATACTTTGGGTTCGGCATCCGGTTGCAATGCAACTACACATTCAACTGACGAAGTGTCAATTCTTACCGCATGCGGGTTTTACCCACAATCACCAAAGTGGCCAGTCCGCATCAGCAGGTTGAAGCGAACTCCGAGGGCTCTTGCTCACCATGGTACCAGAATTAAGTCTCCGGTCAGACCTCGTAGCCGAAACAACTACCTGTTTAGCTTCCATACTGCTCTGGACTGGTGACCAGAGGTTGGACCGCATATACATTCTAATACCCTTCGCCGCCTAAACAATTCACCTGCAAACGACCCAACACCGTTCATCATTCCGACTAGAGGAGATCGCACCGCTAACATTTAAACGACGATCTAATCCTTCATATCCATATATACAGACCGAAGCGCATGGATGGATTGACTCAGTTCGTATCGCAATAACGTAGATATATATTTCTTAGGGTCTCCAACGTATCCTTCTGGGTGTAACAATATTCGCGACAAACTTAATATACCCTGTTAAGGGTATAAATACTACTTTTATACCTGAATGGACCCGAATATATAGTATATATAGCCTTGAACATACAACTCGGCAAAATTTCACAAAATTCTTAGAGGAGTATGTTCTGCACTACATCAAAAGGAAATATTTTTTTTATACTAAAATATTTGAAAATTTTGTATGTTGTGTTATGCAATATTTTTATACATAATAATAATAATTTAAATTAATTAATTTTTTTTTTTTTAATTTCTTATTTATGATAAATAATTTGGTTTCCTGGTATAACCATTTTATATATAAAATTTTTTCGATAGTGTTTTTTAGCGCATTTTTTTCGCGTGAATTTCGTGACCGGCTAAAGATGACTATTAGCTTGACCTTCAGCGAGCGTGCGTTAAATCTTCATAGAAATATGCAAACATGCATCAGATAAAAACGCAAGAAATGTTCAAATTAGTGTTTTTGTTTCAAACACAATGTCTTAGCTCAATCGTTGACCTAGGTTTCAAACAGTATTATTTTATTTTAGCGCGAAAAGGTCAGAGGCTGTGATGCAAAAGTTAGCTTTTAATTATTTTTTCTTAAGATTTCCTTATAAAAAGTTATGCCGACACATTTTGAATTCTTGTAACCACTTCAGATATTTTATAAATTTAACTATAAATTATTTTCTTCAACTTTTTATAAAATTTATCACTTCTGATCACAAATTTATACGCAAAAACAAAATTTTGCTTTAATGCTTGTTCACACTTTGCAAACTTACTACAGTGATTTTGATTCGAATTTACTCTTCATATTCTTTACACCAACTATTATTTTTCTTTCCTTAATTTTTACTCAATTTTTGGTTGCAAAATAATTTGTTGTTCACTAAAAGACACGACATGTAAACACCTTTGTGTTGCTCCTTGCGCGGTACACCAAAAGCCATTTTTGTTGTATACAAAACTTACCAGCTTAGCAGATGCCATGTTGAGGCTGCTTGAAGATCACAAAACTGACTGAAACTTGAAAAGCAATTTTATTCAATATTTCGCTTTCGTTTCGAATTTGCAAATGCCATAATTAATAGTTGATACCTAAATAACCAAATACCTGTATTCACATATGCATATTAATGATTTTTTAAGACATCTCTGTTCTCAGCTAGATTAGAAGACACCAGCGGTTCGACAACATTCAAATACATATATGTATGTATGTATGTATGTACATGTTTTGCATACACATATGTATGTACTTGGGTGTGTTATACAAAATCTAATAGATTTTTTAAATTTTTTACTCTTCAATTAAACCGGTCTCAGTCTAAAACTGGACTTGAAACAAACTCATACTAATCAAAGTCAAAATCATCACAACCGCCAACAAAACAACGAAAATGATGACATTCCGTAATGAAGAGCGAATTAACCACACGAAAAGGGCAACAGCTCACGAACGGCTATAAATGTCTAATAGTGCTAATGACGTTATTGGGAAGAAAAAGAGAAGAAGTAGAGAGAGTAGTTTACGACATCGTAAGGAATTACTAAGTGTCTAGTATGTAAATTGTAAAAACATAGGAAATCCCACAGCCAATTAACGAAAATAAAAGTAATATGACAAGTGTACATAAATCCGCAATCAATTGTAAGGGGTGTTGGATAAATACGGATAATTAAGCCTTAAGGGGTTGCATGGGTTTCCTCGGGAAAAACAGCATTTTTTTTTCAAAAAGTTTTTTTTCCTCATATAAAAAATTAAATAATAATAAAATTAAATTTTATTATAATTTTTTATTACCACACACTATTGACAAAAAAAATCTGAAGTTTTTGGAAAAAATTATGGTAAACTCGGCCATAGCGACGACATTTCCGCTGAACCCTCGGAAAAAAGATGCGCCCGCGTTGGCACAGAGTTATCGTATAATTCAAGCTAAAAAATAAAAATACGTATTTTAGTTTTTGGAGGAAGGAAACAAAATTTTAATTTTGGATTTCGGCAGACATTTTTACAAAAAAAA
Organism: Bactrocera zonata; assembly: GCA_037783105.1. Lineage (NCBI taxonomy): Eukaryota > Metazoa > Arthropoda > Insecta > Diptera > Tephritidae > Bactrocera > Bactrocera zonata. Next base: position 38,223 of record JBAWJQ010005686.1, on the reverse strand, counting down.
ATTAATTTCAGTGAAAATTTCACAAAATTTTTTTGTGAAATAGTTGTAAGCGAAAAAAAACACTTTCGTCCAAGCTTTTAAGAATTTTATCTCAAAGATCGGTATAAAATTTCATGAAGATCGGTTGAAAATTCTCGAGAAACCTTACCAATCAACTTCAATATTACAGTTCCGTGAAAAACGCGTTTAAAGATGGCGCACTTAGCTTAGCTAGCCTCGAGCGCATAAGTTCTCACGGCTGTATCTGCGAAACTATTACTCGGATGAACTAGAAAATTAAGAACAATATTCTAGAGGTGTTGAGGAAATAATTTAATAAGACAATGAAACCCGTAAACCCAAGTTACCTTTTAATTTGCTGAACTATGTCAATAGCGTCGTATATCTCGTGATCGTGCTGCCGAAATTCCAACCTTTGGGTGGGAGTTGTCATCGCAAATCCTTTCCATATATTTTAGTAAGAAGTATGTTAAACATATCAGTCATCAAAATTTTGGCAAGAAGTAGTTTTCCTTTCCGGCTTCGGTATGAGATTCTCGGTATAATTATAAAAAAAAAATAGTTGTTATCAATATATGCTTGAGGAGTTTACAACTCTCAATTTATTCAGAGTGCGAGCCCACTAGGAAACATGACTTCCTATCTGATCTGCTCAAAAAAAAAAAACAAAATCATTAATAATGATCAATTGCGATAACAACATTTCCTAGAGCAGTTTAAAACGCTTCCTTAAAGTTCAAACAGGGTTGCAGTTGTTTTGCGAATATTTGTCAAAAGTGTTTACCGTATCACTCAAGTCAATGAATTATGAGTTATCTTGTCGGAGATAAAGTTAAACTTGTGTAAAATTGTTTATAGGAACAGAAAATATTCTCCAAATAATTTGAAAAATTCTGACGAGTTCAGAGTTTTTGGCTAAATAAAATTCTTTGTATATCTATCGACCCACGCAATTATGTGTACTTTTATAACGTTTATTATCACACGGACAATATAAAAAACTTTTGGTTTGATTAACATAGCTTTGAAGTCCTGACATTGAACATTTGGTGAAATTAAAAATGTTTATTATAAAACTTTCTGATGTAGCATACTATGGACACTACGAGCTTGAGACTACAATCTCATAAAGAAAGGCAGGGATATTGTTTCATCTTAAAGATTATTCTTTCAAGGATCTCAGGCGCGATAACGTCTCTAAGGAAGTCAATATGGTCCATAGATTCCTAAAATATAAGCAATCGCTTCTTAACTGCTAAAAAACTGATATGTACTCGAAGTTGTTAGTAACCACAATTTCGAGTGATGCGCAAAAACAAGCTTTGAGTATATAAAATGGTAAAAAGAATGCAGTGACGCATCCAACTTCCTCGTATACAAATATTTACAACTGTACTCGAATGTTTAAGTTTTAAATATACAGTAGTAGCATTCATTCATAAAACGAGAAAAAAATGAGTAACAAACCTGTGAGGAAAATCTAAGTTTCTAAAAAAATTATACAAATACATGTGCATGTGTGTATGTGCTTGCTTTTTGTTTTTATTCATTAGTCAATGGTGGGAAATCGCATATTTCATTGACTTTTATCCGCATTTTTGATAGCAAAGTCATGCAAATATGGTGATCAAGAGCAGTTAGCCAATTGATTTTATGACACAGTTATTATAGTTATTGCGAGGGCAATGAGGCAAGGCCTTTAATTGGCATGTGAATTTTCTATAATAGCACCTGGTCAAATCGTACTAAAGTACCAAAACTCTGTTCGGAGATCAACGTACGTATCCAAAGTAATCTTTAATTGTAGGTAGCATCTTTATCTAGTGAAGTTTTAGAACGTTTTGAAAAACAACTTATTGTCTTGTAAGTAAAACTTATGTAAGTTACTAACAATACCTTCGACGCGCCTCGAGGTCCTCTTGAGAAAGCTAAATCGGAAGATTGACCCAGCAACCGCCGCCATCAGACAGTTAAGAAGGAGCTTTTCTTATATACATAATCAATAATGATTGAATGAAAACATTTGAGTCATTTTTCGTCTAAATATTATTCTTCTAAAAAAGTATGCATCAAATAAGTTCCATTAAGTTTTCTGTGCGGAATCAAATTTCTGGTGCGGAGACATTCAGAATGTTGGAAAAGACCTTCGGTGATAATTTCTTGTCCCGAAAAAATTTTTTTGACGACGACGTTGACGACGAACCACGTCAGGACGGCCATCAATATCAACTGATGATCAACACGCCAATCAAATGAATGAATTGGTGCGTCATAAAAGACGATTACTCTTACTGGCATCGTTGGAATATCAGAAGGATTAATGAAAACCGGGTTAAAAGATAATTTGGGTCTAAGAAAAGTGAAATCACGATTGATTTCAAAAGCACACAATTTTTTCGAAAAACAGCGTCGCTTTAACGTCTTTGAAACAATGATTTCCGACAACCAGGATGTCATAAAACATATTACGACTCGCGATGAGTCTTGGATCTATGTTTACGACCCGGAAACATACGATTAATCGGTCGAATATCCTGGCAAAGATGAGCAAAAGCCGAAAAAATCACGTCAAAGCAGGTCAAAAAATATGCTGGCACAATCGTTAGAAGTATTCATTTGATTAGGCCGACATAGATTTTGAGGAATTGAAGTAATTTTATACTTATACCAAATCAAATTTCTTTAAATATCTTACAAATGATTGCTTAAGTAACAAATATGCGCCTATAGAAAAATGTAATTAATCACGTTTAAAACCGCAACGTTTGCCTAATATGTTTTCTGGTTTCGCCACATTTCAAGCAATATGTCTTCAAAATTCAAGATCGCGTAGACGACAGAAATGACCTTCTAAGCAACCAACTAGTTTTGCTGAAATACCTACACTAATATAAATATGTGTTGTATACCTGTATTTGTGCAATCAATTAGCCATAATTATTAGGAATCAATATATTATATTGGTTTTCATTATACTTGTTTGCTTACAAATATACATTAATATACATCGGGTTGTCAGTCATAACTTCAAAGTCGTAGATAATTTCGTTTATCTTGGAATCAGCGTTAACAGCAACAATAGGTAGAAGTAAAGTCTTCTCTTGACGAACAAAGACCAAATTCTATAAGTCTGCCGTCCTGCTATATGGTGAAGAGACATCTGAAAAATCGAGTTTTCGAGAAAAAGGTGCTGCGTAAAATTTAAGGTCATTTTCGCATTGGCAACGGCGCATACCGCAGTCGATGGAACGATGAGCTGTACGAAATATACGAATTAAAAGACAGAACCTACGCTGGCTAGTGTCCGAGTGGATGAAAATACTTCAGCTCTGAGAGTATTCACGCAGTACCCGCAGGCGGAATCACAGAAAGACCTCCACTCCGTTGAAAACATCTGGTGGAGAAGGACGTACCTTCACCTGAAATCTGTAATTGGTGGTGAACAGTGAAAAGGAAGAACGACTGGCGCGCTGTTGCAAACTCGGCTATAACCGCATAAGTAGTGTCTAAGCCAATAAAGAAGAAGAAGATTATTTATAGAAAAAATGAGACGCATTAAATTGAATGTTATGACAAGAATTAATTTTTAATACTATTTCGGATCGATAGGCCAAATTTTCGTCCACTTTTTGCAGCAATTCGGGCCGTTTGTCAGCAATATCGCGCTGAATATTCCCTTCCAAAGTGTCAATTGTCTCGGGTTTTGATTTGCAGACGGAGTAAGTCCGTTCGTTATAATATGGCAAAACAAACTGAGTAAATATAAATCAGCCATCAAAAGGACGAACTCCGAAAGGAGTATATCTTCATTGAAAACCACATGAAATACCCGTTATAAACTGTAATGCTGAGCTTACTGACACTTCTTCACTACTAAATGAAAGCTCTAATGTTTGGAACACTTACGCGCACTCGATTTGCGGGGAGATTTTATAAAGTAGTGCATTGTAATTAGTAATTGAAGCTGAGCTCTCTGGAAGGATGTTGGTCAACAAGTTTAACTCTATGATAATATTTGTGGTACATGAAGATCAGCCACTTTCTTCAAATGTTATGCTATCTTAAGTTAAATTTTGAAATTGAAATTTCTTATTACGAATTTTAGTTTATAACACTGCCAATAATAAATAAAACTTAGTTTCCACTTGGTGAGCGTTTCCAAAAAGTATTCAAAATCGTCCTTCAAATGATATATGTTGAATAACCAGCGTACGCGCCACAACTATTTCCGTTTTTATCCCCAAACGAAAAAGTCTTTTCTCACTACTCACGCAAGATCTCCCAAAAAGACTATTAAAAAATACCTCTAAATGGATCACGCGTTAGTAAGGAACCTTGTGGGAGCACATAAAAAAGGCATTTAAGAAAAAAAACGACATGAAAAATTGATCTGACAAAAAAGATATATCTCCATTGGAAGCCGAGTAGTCACAAAACTTTGAAAAAATTCGTTAAGCAACATTTTGTTTAGATTATATTTATTGTCTTTCCTACTTTATAAACATTAAGTAAAATACTTTCATTAAAAATTTGTTTGATTAGTTTATAATTAATATTGATTTATATTAATTATTTCCATTGTGGAGGCTTCCACGTAAATTTCTTTATTGAATGTGGAAAAATATTTATACCATTTTTCACTATTTACTGCCCTTGGCCAATGACATTAACAGCTTGGCACTCAAACCACGCTTCATCACCTTATAACGCGATTTGTAGCCATTTTTATCGGCTGTATATATCGTCATAGTCTCAGTATCGCTCTTCTCGTCATAGGCCGTGTACATGCCCATTATCACCAATTCCTCATTCGCCGTACCGGGATTCATAATAACGCCAATCTCCTCGCGTGTACTGCCATTCGGCTCCTCCTGTCTAGGAAGATCAAAAGTGGTAATTAATGTTTTAAAATAGCTATAGACTTGTATGACAGTTACTTGGAACGATAGCCCTCCTTTGTAGGCACCTGACTGTAGTACATGGTCATGAATCCTGGATAAATATAATCCAACATTTGTGTATTTGCGGAGAGCAAAAAGATGATAAAAATTGATGCTGTCAAAAACTGTATAAAGGCAAAAGAGTTATAAAAAAATGTGTTTAAAAATTTTTATTGCGAAAGATCAGAAATATGTATACAGGGAGATTTTGTGTTATGTGTCTCGAGCTTGAACAAATTTCCTGCCAAAAATTATTAATAATTTGGGGTCAGCAGCAGCAACAATATAATTATGTATTGATTATTGGATCTACAATTAAAAGATTCCTAAAAATTAAGGAGTGTGTTAGCTGATAGAATATAAATTAAAACCATTCATATAAAGCACGGATGAAATGCGAATGTGTTGTAGGAAATACCCCGAAGAATATTTTATATTGTTTTACCACTTAAGAATAAAGAATTAGCTTTCAAAGGAATAACTAGTTGTTACAAATCTATTTGAGAATTAGTCGATTGTATTAAATCTATATACAAGTGAAGATAATCAACCAAAGTTGCCCCAAAATCGATCATATTGAAAAAATTACTCTTAAATGCTTTTATCTGCAGCTAATTTGTTATTTAATTCAATTAGAAAACAAAAAAGTTCTAGATCAGGTCTTTCCATCTAATAATATGAAAGGCGGTACGCTCAGCATGTATAAAGGAACTGTGGAACGGCATTTCAAACTCGATACGAAAGGACAAAAGAACAGCTGGTAGGATGAGGAGTGTCGTGTCGTAGTGGAGAGAAAACAAATTGCAAACCTGGCATCGTTACAATCTACCACAACACGTGCGGGATGGGCTCGGTACCGAGAGTTGAAGAGGGAAGCGAGACGCATTTGTAGACAAAAAGAGGTAGGCAGAAATGCGTGAGTATGAAGAGCTTGACCAGCTGGCCGACAGAGGTAGTGCTCGAAATTCAACGAAAATCAGCGGCGACTAACAGAAGGGTTAAGACCAGAGCGCCAGCTAACGTGAGGTAAGCTTCCTAAATGTCGAATATAAGATTCAATCGAGTTTACTGTAGGAAAAATTAAAGTCCACCGTCAACCAACTGATGATACTTTATCAGTCTGGCTTTAGCCCTGCAAACTCTGACGTTGCGCACCGTCAGGATCAAGAAGGATCTCTCCGAGCCATTCGATAGCAAGTGAGGTTTCAGACAAGGCTCCTTGTCGTTTCTCTTCTTGAATCTACTCCTGGAGAAAGTAATTCGAACTGCAGAGCCAAATAGAGAAGGTAAAGTCTGCAAGAGTGTAAAACTGCCGGCGTACGCCGATGTCATTGATATCATTGGCATACAACTGCGCCGTTAGTTCCCCTTTCTCCAAGTTGGAGAAGAAAGCGAAGCAAATTGATTTGGTAGTGAACGAGGGCAAGACGAAATATCTGCCGTCATCAAATAAACAGTGGACGCAGGGGATGATCTCAACTGCGTTGGAAACATCTGATGGAGAAGGACATATAGTACATACCTTCAACTGGAATCTCCAATTGGCGCCGAACAGTAAAAAGGAAGTCGACTGGCGACCGCGCTGTTGTGAACTATCATCGCGTAAGCGGTGTCTACACTCATAAAGAAGAAGGATGAGTACGCTTAAAACTATAAATTTCAATATTAGACAAAGCACTCGAAAGAGTGGTCAACTTTTACTAGAATCACTTTCGTTATCACTTGTAAATTAATATAACTTTGAAATGTCAAACAATAGCATTTTCTCATTATTTCGTGCTCCTGCAGTAATAACTTTTCATATCTAATAAACCATATTTCACCCAATATCGAAATGTATTAGAAATTATCCTTTTAATGCATTAAGGTTTCACTATTAATAATATAATTCTGAGCTTCTTTATATGTTATATCCTTTTTCTGACTGATCGCCAATATTGTTCTGAATCACTTACCAACTTTACGGACACCATTTTACACTGTATTACGTTAAAGATCAAATAACCGACTGAAGTACTGTAATAAGAGGAGTTAACACGAAGGCTTCCAAATCATCTGTCACTAAATCCATCACTTCAGATATGCATCTTTGTAATTTGCAACTAGATATACGCATGCAGTGGCAAGCCATAAAAATGCACTTTTTTGTGAGTCAATAAAATTTCTTTCAATTGTCAAATCGAAAACTTTAAAAAGTGACGAATCGAACAACGAATGGTGTATGTCATATAAAGTAAACTAATTAAATAGAGATTAAAAAGAGCAAGCATCATTGTAATAAATTCGGCTCAATAAGATGCCTGTTGAACCAAACTCAAGCCTAGCACGCAAAGAAATAACAACTTAATATAAACTTATTCTGAACCTAAGTTGCATTTTTACTACATTCCAGTGTAAATATAAACATATGTTCAAAGCAAATACGTAGCATCGAGGTAAACAGGCGGGTCCAGCCATCCTACTGCAGTGATACGCAGATTTGAAAATCATCTTATGATGCTGTAATAAATGATCAACTAATATACACCGTTCTTGATTTTTTCGATGATTAGTTATTTTAAATTATGTAAGCTTGGAGATACTATGATTTATGTAAATAGACACCTGCTATCACAAAAGTTCAATTAATAACGTCTCTAATTGCACTTGTTGTTCAACTTATCATGTAACAGTCATGCAACAGCCATGCTGCGCATACCTATGAAGATTGCGATCTGCACATCGCACCCGTGTTATCCTCAAACTATTCTCTTTCTTCTTCTTTATTGACGTAAACACCACTTATGCGGTTATTGCTGAGTTCATAACAGCGCGCTAGTCGTTCTTCTCATTAAATTATCTACGACTTCAAAGTTATTACTATCACCAGTTAGGTGAGAGCCAAGTAGCAAGTGCGAGGATTGTTTTATGGCAGAAGATATTTAGTCTTGCTCCTTACTGTTTGAAAGTTTCAATGTTAATGTTAATTTTGGGGGTTTTGAAATAACATAATTCAGCTCAGTCATTGACTTTTTCTTCACAATAAAAACTGATTTTAACATTTTCAATTACTATAATTAAAAAGCTAAATACTACTTAGTCCGCCGGTTACTTAATAATTTATATATTTTCTTGAAAGATTATGTCTATAAATAACATTCGGCTTGTATGAATTCCAAAAACCCAATCTGTTTATTCAAAAATGCAAGTATATATTAAACATCCACTTTCTTATTCTCTGAATGACGTTATCAGAATATATCTGTCATTTTGTCATAAATAAATTAAACATAATTATTTCAAGGAGTTGTGTATAAACAATTTCTTCGCCGATAATACTGATATACATCTCCCTTATAGAAATTCAAAGAGCATACTAGCTGGCCCTCTCCCAGTCAGACATCTACATAACCGTACACACTTGTGCAGTGTTTTTCAGATGGATGCATGTAAAAGCGATCAACTTTGAATACCGAATAAGAGATGTCGCCGAATAAAGAATAAACCAAAAAAATGTATCTACTTAAAAAAGTAAACCTCTACTTAAAAAGGTAAAGTATGCCTGGCATGTACGCTTTCCAACATCCCATTAGAAAACGTTTGATCGAAACGTAGATAATAAAAAAAAGAATTAAATACAACTCGCCAGATATTCGGAAAAAGCTATATATAATACTTCAAATACTTTAAAAAGTGAAAGTCTCAGTTTATTTGCTTTCACATAATTTCTCAAAAACGCAATGATCCAAGCCAAACGTCTTTTAATATTTGTATAAATCACATATGCACGCATCTATAAAGAATAAATCTTTTTTGTTTTTTATGAATGAATAAAAATGACTAATACGGTTTTCTGGTTTAGCCACATTTCAAGTCACCAACATGTCGACAAAAGTCAAGATCGCGAAGACGACAGAAATGACCTTCTAAGCAACCAACTAGTTCGTTGGAATATACAAATACATATTATAACTTATATACCTGTGCATGCGCATTCAATTAAACATAAATATTAAAAATATTGATTAAGCAAAATTATTAGTTATGTGACAGTCATATTTTGTGGTCTCTTTGGTATGAAATTGGACTTTCATTAAATATATGGTAGATATTTTTATTTTATATTTATTCTTTCTATTAATGGCATACATATATCTACATTAGAAGTCTTCGATTCGCCATTTTTCTGCTCGCTATCCTTGTGCCCTCTTGTCAAAACTTTAGCATGTAAAAGCAACAACAAATACCAAGCTTTTTTTACGATCTGTGTACCAATTTTACCATTGTGAATGGCTCTTCTCAAAAATTAAGATATATTTTTTTTCGAAAAGAGATTTTCACCATAAAATTGAGCTTGTGTCAGAGGATAATACATAATACATAGCACGGATAACGTCAGCGCTGCCAGTTTGTTTGAACAACTGGCATCACTTCAATTCTCTCCAGCACTCGACGAATCAAAGACGTCAATAATTAGACATCGGCTTTGATTATATATTTATATATTTTTATAACAGCACAATAAAACGACTGCAAATGTGTGAAACAGTGTCAAACATAATGTGAAAGTTCGACCCTCATATACAAGGTGCGTTCCAAAGTAAACAGGACTTAAAAAAACAGAACAAATGGTTTTTTCGGCAAAGTCAATTTATTTTATTCAAAATAGTCTGCTTCTGCTTCAATACAGCTTTTTGCACGGTCCAAAAGCATGTCGAACAAGTGTTTTAGCTCGTTGGCCGGTATGGCCACCAGTATGCCGGTGCAAGTCTTTAGAATGGTTTCTTCGTCTGCATAACGATTTCCTTTCATGAGCAAATGCACTTTTTTGAAAAGGAAGAAGTCACACGGTGCCATATCAGGTGAATACCGGGAGTAGTTAATAGTTAAAATGTGATTTTTGGTCAAATAATCGTCCTTCGAATGTTGGATTCTGAGCAATTTTTTTTTTTTTTAAATAAAATCTAATGTTGGATCTTTGTTCGAAGTTCATTTTCGCACCGATGACACAAACATGCTGACACTTAAAACGCAATAACTTCACTTCCAATCAATGAAATGTCAAGAAATGGACAATCGACAATGATGGCAGATTCTAACGCACCAGTCGACATATATAGTATATGGCGCCACCAGGGAGCGCTAGAATCAAAAACTCCTGTTTATTTTGGAATGTACCTTGTATAAACATGATTCGATGCAAGTTGGTACGGGTTATTGACTCCAAATAAGGTAAAAATTTATTTCCGCTTGTTTAGGAGCAAATGAACAAAATTTAGACCTATGCGATAGAAATTTAAAGCTTTGAAAAATAAGGTACCGCCAACATACACTCATACACTGATCGACATAAGGTTTGTTATTAAAAGGAAAATCATTGTATGTAGTATATGGGAGTTGGTTAGTATCGACCCAATTTTTTCTATTTTGCCAACAGCACATGCTATTTGCTAAGATAATTTGAGAAAGGCGGCGTGAAGCCTGGATTTATAGTGATCCCAAGGCAAAGATTACAATAGAATCAAACATGATGACGATAATAGTCTGAACCGAAAAAACTCAGTAAATTGTGTGTTACTTTTATTAATATTATTTAATACTTTTTTATTTACATTTGTAGTCCTAATAAGTATATATTTCCTTTTGAAAACTTAGTTGTAGTATTTGTAATCATATTACCATTTACTACCATGCAATAACAATTATATGTAGTTTCTCATTGTTTCTTCGCTTAACCAGTAGACGTCATTAAGAGCTTGGAACTTAGTTTACGATTCTTCAATTTAAAACGCGGTTGATAACCATTTTTATCGGCTGTATACATCGTTATCGTCTCGGTATCGGTTTTCTCATCATACACCTTGTACATGCCCATTATCACCAATTCCTCATCCGGCGTATCTGGATTCATAATAACGCCAATTTCCTCACGTGAACTGCCATTTGGGTCCTCCTGCCTGGTTGGATCACAAGTGTTAATTAATGTTTTATAAGGTGCAAGGACTTTTTTGTCAATTACTTGAATCGATAGCCCTCCTTAGTCGGCACTTGACTGTAGAACGCGGTCATAATTGCGGGGTAAACATAGTCCAACAATCCGGCATTTGCGGTGAGCAATGATGTGACGAGAATTGAGGCAACGAAGAACTATAATAAAAATTTTAATTTAAAGTAAAAGCTAGATTTTTAAAAATATATTTTTTTATTGAAAACTATTATGACAAAACCACAAAAACGTATTGGACCGTACAATTTTACCGTCCCCGGTCTTTCACATCGAACTTCATCAATGTTTAAGTGATTCAATATTCATCCAAATTTGACCGGGGCTGATATATAAGTCTTCCAATGAAATCATGGTAACAGACACATTGAAAATTTCGCAGAAGTGTTTTGGAGTGTCTATTTTGTCACAAGCACAAGTATTTGAGGGTCACCAAGTAAAGGTTCTGAAGTCGTCTAGTTAAATTTATGTAGAATACATCGATCAATGGTTGAGTTATATTCATAAATTTTAGTTATATTCTATATCGAATATATGGGTTAATATCTGAGACATACAAGTAAATGGCAAAAGTGAATATAGTACATTAGATATAATTCGTTTGATCTCAAAGATTTAAGGAAATGTTTCGTATGTTTTTCGGATCACCGTATATAAAATCTGACCAACCTTATAGTTTGCCTTTAGTCTATTCACAACATTCTCGATTTTACCAGAAAATATTTTTTTCTGTCTTTGATTCTTGCAAACTCGAAAAGCTGTTCATTTTCTGTTGTATATACAATATACATAATTGAAAATATGTTTGGAATAATTTTTCCGCTGATAAGAGTTTGGAAGGCGAAAAATTACTCATACGCCCTGTCGTTAATGTAATTTATTTGATTTAATGATAAGTACTACTGTGCCCAAAAATTTGAATTTAAACTGCGCGCGTCGAAGGATTTGGAGAATTATTTTTTTTTTTAGGTTGGTAATCAGTCACATTTATGTCAAATTTCATGTCAAAATATTCATTAGTGTTTGAGATACGTGTCGTTTTGTGAGCTGCTAAAAGTGAGTTTTTCGTTTTTTGCGATGTCGAAATTTGTTGAGCAAAGAATTTGCATTAAATTTTGTTTACGGAATCAATTTTCTGCTGCGGATACGTTGGGGATGGTGCAGAAAGCCTTTAGTGGTGAAGCTATGTCTAAAAAAAAATGTTTACAAGTGGTATAGTGAGTTCCAAGCCGGCCGTGAACGTGTCGAAGAGGAAGAGCGTCCAGGGCGACCATCAACCTCAATTGACGAAGCTCACGTTCAACAAATCAAAGATTTGGTGTTGAAAAACCGTCGATTAACAATTAGAGACCTTGCTGATGAAGTTGGCATATTGAAAGACTCAGCCAATACCATTTTGAAGGGTGTTTTGGGCCTCAAGCGCGTCAAATCTCGGCTGGTACCGAAAACATTAAATTTTTTGGAAAAAAAGCGTCACGTTGAAGTGTGTGAAATGATGCTTTCCGACTACCAGGGTGTCATGAAACGCATTATAACTGACGATGAGACTTGTATCTATGCTTACGACCCCGAAACAACCGATCAATCGAGCGAATATCATTCCAAAAGAGAGCCGAGACCAAAAAAATTGCGCCAAAGTCGCTCAAAAATCAAGGTCATGTTGACTGTTTTCTTCGATTATCGTGGTGTTGTGCATTATGAATTCCTTCCAACCGGTCAAGCAGTCAACAAAGAATATTATTTGAACGTTATGCGTCGTTTGCGTAACGCTATCCGCCTAAAAAGGCCGGAATTGTGGAAAGATAGTTCTTGATTTTTACAACATGATAATGCACCATCCCATACTTCCCTCGTAATTCGTGATCATTTCGCCAAAAACACAACCCATATCATTCCGCAATCACCGTATTCACCTGATCTGGGACGGGGCGACTTCTGGCTGTTCACCAAGCCCAAAAGACCGCTCCGGGAACACCGTTTTTATACGATAGAGGAGATTCAAGCCGCAGCGAAGACGGAACTGAAGGCTATCCCGGAAAGTGACTACAGTGTTTCGAAGATTTGAAAATCCGTATCCGTATCGCACAATTAGTTTCGCAAGTTCATTTTGTTCCAATAAAATTATCGTGTTGAATTTAGGGCTAACATGTTCATTTTTTGAAATTATAATTATACATATGAAACGTTTTCTTATTTCCACAACGATTTTAATTAAAAATACTTATATGTTTTATCAGTGTATCATTTTTTTTTCTTTTTTTGGAGCTCAGAAAATTAAAAAAAAAGTTATTTTAATTAGAGTCACTAGTTGGCAATTTTAATGTTACGATAAATCGGTTTTCGGAACGGCATCAAGAAGTGTTGTTCACGAAACAAAGTTTTAAATATACAAACATATTTATTTATCTACACCTTAGTGCTTCTTAATTTTTTATTTTACTTTATACACATTTTAATCTAATTTACAGATACTTAATAACGCACAGTAAAATTTTTATAAAAATTAAATAAGCTCATTTCTAAAAGTTGTTTTGAAAAGCGTACTGCACAAAATAGTCTCTATCACAGAATTCTCATAAAACAGTAAAATCAACGTTTAGGTTTTCAATTTTTTTACACCCGAAATATTTTCACTAACATTTCCTTATAAATTAGTAGCACTTTCGAATCATCAAACGATAAATTGTCATGTTTTTGTATTGTTCATTCTCATTTCACTTCTTTACATTTCATTTTATAATACAAGTATGTATATTAGTGGTTGAGCTACAATTATTATTATTATATTAGTACCAAAAATTTTTAAATAATTTTCAACTAATTTTAATATATTTCGCATCCTTTCTGTAACTCATCAAGAAACGTCTTTGAGTTCACTCACCAACTTTGCGGACACCATTTTGCACTGTATTATGTTAAAGATCAAACCATCGACTGAATCATTGCAATGAGATGAGGTTAGCATGAAGGTTCTCCAACGCATCTGTCACTGAATGCACTCTTGCAGATATGCATCATTGTAAACTGCAAGGTGGTTTTACACATACAGTAGAAAGCAATAAAAATGCAGCTAAGCTGTACTTACATAATTAATGCTCGTGAAAGAGTGCAGAGATGTTAGGGTTAGCTCGAATGCTATGACACAAATTTCTACAAGAAAAACAATGTTAAATTGGTTATGCAGTGAAGTTTTTATATTTTTTATACCCGGAACAGGGTATATCAAGTTTGCCACGAAAATTTAAGACCCAAAAGGAAACGCCGAAAATTCTATCAAGTATTCGGGTATATCTAAACGATTGGCGTGACGAGCTGAGTCAAATTAGATATTTCCGTCTGTCTGTGCGTCCGTCCGTATATATGACTTTGAACGACCTTAACGAAATTCATTTTGAAGTGATCTACAACCTCGATTGAATTCACCACACCATCGATAACCACTGGTCCTTCATGGAGCTTCACGTCATAAATTTAATTAATTGCATCTAAGCATTCTTGATGAGTTACTCCACGTCAAAATTTATTAATTATTTGTTTTGGTCGAAAAGTGTTTTGACCGCTTCAACTGATGAAAGTATTAAAAAGTGAAGGATATGGTGCTCGAAAATCATCAGGCAAGTATTAGAGAGATGGCAAGAGAGCTCGACTTCTCTCGTAGGTCCGTTTGAAAAATTTTGGTGGATATTTTGGGTTTGAAAGGCGTTCTTGCTCGACTTGGCCCACTAAAGCAGAATTTTTTTCTAAAAGAGTAACTTAAACAGGTCTCTTTGGACATGATGAGTTTATGAGTTTGAAACAAACAAACAAACATTCAGCCAAAACCAACAAAAAACCACCCCAAAACCGCTCAAAAATCAACATGATGCTCATTGTTTTTTCCATATTCGTGGTTTGGTACATCACGAATTTGTTCGGGAGGGACAGACGGTCAATAAAGAGTTCTATTTGGTGACTTTCTCTTGTTCCCCAAGCTCATATACATAATACAAATGCAGTGAGCTAGTCCAAAAAATGTTTAACTTAAAATGCAATTATTTTGCTTGCCACTGTACATACGTACATGTACGTAGAACAAAATGCATTTTCACTACTACAATTGCGACTATGCAAAACAAATATTTGTGTTCACTAAAAGATATTCACTCACAAGCTTTCTTAGATAAATTTACACAAACGTATGCTAACCCATGAAAATGATACTTCACATCTGTGACCATTTGTCTACCGAAAATTCAGTAATGACAGGTGCAATGTAAAACAACTCGCAGACACGCTCATTATGTTATTAAATAAGTATGCTCACACACCTCAATTTCAGTCCATTCATTTTGTTATCTTTCGTCAAACTACATTCAAATAAATTTTGTTATTTTTTTGTTTTGCTTCCACTGTGCTGAAACCAGTTGCAGAAGCTCGCCTATGGATGCTACTGCCACACGAATCTCAAGCACGCGACCTTAACGGCGAGGAGGACGTGCGGTTACAGCGAACCGCGTGATTGCAGTGAGGGGCTGGTTATTATCAAGAATTATGATGTTGTAATAGTCAATAAATTGTATGACTCGGTTATTGGTGATTCCATAAAGTTAATGAAATCAATTTTTTATAGCGAGCGGTAAGCAGTGCACCTGTAGCGGTATATGAAGATATTAAGCATCCGGTGCACATTCTCTTTTGTTTTGAATCGGCGGTGTCACTATCTGAGCGATGTAAGATAAAAACTTCAAGACAACATGAAGCAAAAATGGGTGGAGCTATGTGCAATGCAATTTTTCGAAATTCTCTTATTGTATTTGTATATCTGATTTAAGAATTGTTTGAAAATATGTACAAAATTTTCACGCTTTTGTGGTTTTTAAAGTTAATTTGATGTGGCAGTGCTCATAGCCACTTTTGGATTTTACTTATTTGATGTTTTTTAAAAAGAGGTTTGTCTTATAAATCTAATAATTTTTTAATATGTTTATTTTTAAAATTTGCAGGTTATGTTAGATTAGGTAAGTTGACTGATCCCTTAGCATGGCGAAAAACCACATTTAGACTGTTATGTACTGCACTTTGTACTCGTATAGTTGGATCTCAGCTAGTGGCAAAAACATGCTGAACCTATCACAAATCAGCTTAGGTGTTTTGTTTTTATTTCCGCTTTTCCCTTGGATGTCTAAAAGTGTGATATTCAATGTGTTTTTGTCTGATTTGGCAAAACAAAGACATTCGAGGAGGAGTGCTGAGAAGATTGTATTTCAACTACTTCCATACTTGATGTTAGCTGCATTACATTCTATTAATCTTACTGCATTAAGCCCAATCGGACAGTGTCCAATTCAAGCTCCTGTAACCAATGAAAGGTGGCTCTTGCTGAAAGCAAAGAGTTTTCTAGACCTCTTACCTCGTAAATAAAATTGTTTATATGTCAAAATATTATTTATAATCATTTAGGTAAACATTAAGGTAAGTCGAAAGCTTTTTCATCTTCTTAAAATGCGTAGACACCGCTTACGCGATTATAGCCGAGTTAACAACAGCGCGCCAATCGTTTCTTCTTTTCGCAATTTGGCACCAATTCGAGATACCAAGTGCTGCCAGGTCCATCTCCACCTGATCTCTCCATGGAAATGGAGATCTTCCCCTTGACCTGCTTCCCCCGGCAGGTACTGCGTCAAATACTTTCAGAATGACATGTTTCTTGATTTCGGTGATATCGAACGGCTCGAAAAGGTCCTTCCCGATCCTGGCGTAGCTTTTGGTATTGCTCGACGTCAGTATAGACAGCCGTATTAGTTTTCCGGAGATACCAAATTCAGACATCGCGACATAAAGGCAGCTCCTTTTCGTACAGACAAAGGTAGCTTTGAAATCGACGCAGATGGGGTAAGGGTCGACTCTCTTTTCACGGGTCTTTTCCAAGATTTGGCGAATGGTGGATACCTGGTCAGTTGTTGATTTTCCAGATCTACTCGTAAAGCCACACGGATAAGGTCCAATCAGTTTGTTGACGTTGGGCTTCAGTCTTTTACACAGTACGCACGTTAGAACCTTACAGGCGATGAAGAGGCTTATTGCACAATATTTGGCAAACACTAAAATTCCAATAGTCGGGCATGCTTCGACTATATTCTACAAAGATACTAATGCATCCTCCTTATTAGTATTTCGCTGCCGTATTTGGATAGCTCGGCCAGCAATAAAATTGTTGTTGTGGCGAATATAATATATCTCTGTTCAGTGTAGGAGAAATATTTGAGATTTTGCTTGGATTTTATAAGTGAGACAAAAACGGATTAAAGCGTTATAGAATGAACTTGCAACTAAGCACAATAACCAGAAATGCATAACCATCTTAAGAGTCTCTCGTTTCGGGTTATCTTCAAACTCCAAACAAAAGCATTGTCACATAGATCTGGCCTACAACCTTCTATATCCTTGATCCTAATATTACAACCACATATGTATAAATTAATGAATAAATTTAGTAATTTAAACAGTATGCCGAAAAAAGCTTACAATCTGAATATTATTGATACAGCTTACTAATAACTCTTCCTATTTTAAAATATTGTGTTTTTTAACAATCGGTTATGCATGGTTGTGCTAACCAATCACTCCGCGTAGACTAAATTGCCACTTAGATTTTGTTATACAAATCATATAGTTAGTACCATGATCATGTTTTTCGCTTTATATACAATGAGCCGATACCAAATTGAAGCATATCGATTCATAAAATCGGTAGCACTTATGTAAAGAATACACTATTTGCTGTTAATCGTTAATAATACATATTTGGTATATTCGGTTAGTTTTTTAGGAAAACTAAATGAACAAAATATTTTACAATTTCGCCTAAACTTTAGTTCTAACAACTTTGCAAAAGAATCTAATGCTAAGCGCCGCTCGAGGTACTCGACAATTCTCCGTAATAATTCATAAAATATGGTGGTAGTTTCCAAAATTTGATTAAATATTCAGGTCGTTAAAAAAACTAAATTGTTAGGTACCACTAACCGCAAATTTATTATATTTTTGGTCATTAAGCACACGAATTCCAACCATGTGACCTTGACGATGAGTGGTTGCAACACAGCGGCTAATTACGTAGTGAGATGCAGATGATTTTGAAAAATTTTAGATGTTGTAATATTTATTAAAAAATGCTCATGTACATAAAAGTGGTACAGTCAGACACCTGCGAGTATAAGAAGTATTTTTTAGTAAAGGAAATTGTTAATTCGCTTTTCATGCCACAAAATCAATGAAAAAAATACGAATGCAAAAATGAAGCAAGACAACAACTAACAAGAGGTCAAATATAACTGGACATTAAGCATCCGCTGTGCGTTCTTGTTATTTTAAATTGACATTCTAATTGCTCAACATGACGACGTAAGAAACGCATTATAATATACTCTGTAGAGATTGCAGTTAGCTCTAACATGATAACTAAAACATCTCGTTGCCATAAATAATCAAAATTGAAGGGGGTATTCTGATCTAGAAGCACGAATTTCAGGTAATATTTAAAGTGTCGTAAACAGTCAATTAATATTTTTCCATCAATTTTTTTATTAGTTATTTCTTAATTTTAGAAGAGTACAGAAAAAAATTAAAAACTAAAAAAAGTAAAAAATTTCCAAAATTATGAGCTGACGAAGTGGGAGATCTCTAAAAATTTCCACGTGACCGTACCCACGATTTCAACCCTCCTAGCTATCTGAAACCAAAAAGAAAAAACGATTATTAATCTAGAATAATGTCGCGATGGAACTACGGAAAAGTGAGGAAAACATTTTTTTCACAAAATGACGACTGCCTGAAAAAAAGTTTTTTTTTGGATAACTTTTTCTGACTATTTAGAATTTTTTAAAAATACTAAAAATAAAAATTTGGGGTTGGGGCTAGTTCCAACCATAGACAAGCCTATAAAGAAGACTCTATAAAAATTTTAAGTAAATCGGTCTAGGAGAACCTGAGAAATCGTGGGTATCGTTCCGAAAAAGTCAGTTTTGAGAAAAAACGCGTTTAAAGTTCCCCTAACGTCTTTTGTTCGATTAGTTTCGGCCGAACCAGTTTGAATGCCGGGTCAGAAAAATGCCTATATCTCCGAAAATAATTTGAATTTTGAAAAATCCTCTTGTAGACATATTCTTGAATAGTTAAACTTTGAAAATATAAAAAAAATCGTTTTTTTTTTTTAATTTCTAGACCAGAATACCCCCTGAAGTAAATAAACATCTCAAATCTATACTATTTTGACAGTTACAGCTCTTTTACATTGTTTTTAAGAACACTTCACTTTGTTTTTCTATATTATATCGAATACGGATTATTGTTATTGTATCGGTTATTTAATCCAGCTTGGGTGGTAAGGTACCACGAAACATGTTGTTTTGGTAAGTTCGGACCAAAGAGACAGAAGAGTTGTATGAGTCGGGTTAGCCGTGCATACGAAGAGGAGGTTAAAGTCTTACCGGAATTGACCCGCATTTTATCCGAGCAAGGGCAGTTACTTCGATTAAGTTTGTCATCATTGAAGCACCACCTACCATCGAAATCTATGGATGCTAATGGTATATCCAGAAATCATAGAGCGCAAAGTCAGACAAACATGTTTATTAATTCCTGGTTCTCTCTGGTTATTTGTGCAGGCAATATATAATTTAAAAAAGAAATCATCGAATCATCTTCCCATTATTAGTGTTGCTGGAACCTTGCATTGGAATATCTACCAATAGTCAACCCAAAATCTATCTAGAATGGCTCTTTTCGTTGATCGACTATGCTTTTATCTGAGCCACTTTTTAATAGACAGTCGATAACCAATGTGTAGCAAACGTGCAAACCAGCGAATCCAACTATGTAAAGTAGATAGTCCGAGTTTCAGTAAGTCATAGGTGCTTTAGAAAATTGTAAATAGCAGTGAAGGTATACGTTACTTTAGGCGTAGCTTTACAAATGCAGGATATTAGTAAAGATTAATCAACAATTACCCTATACTTTTCCGTCGAACATCTTATATATAGTATCTCTATACTTTTATATCTCGTATTATTGTACAGAGGGATGTGAGATGAGTGGCATTAGTAGGGCATGCAAAGGGGTGGTCAGTGTCATGCAAAGACTCATTGCACGCAGGATATGTATTGGATAAGTCGGGGTCTGTCTTGGATAGGTAGGTGTTTAACCTGCTACAATATTCAGAACGAAGCTGCGCAAGGGTCTCTCTCGTTTCTTTCGGCCACTCGAGCTCTTCGTCCGCTATGGGCAGTGGTTTGATTCCTAATACACCATTCACTGAGAGGTAGTCAGTGAAGGTGTTGGCAGTCCGTGCTCGCCAACAACGTTTCTTTATCCTTTCCCCATGTGCTGCCGGCTAGCGACTTGAGGATTTTTTTGCGGCTCTGTACCCCGGTGATAATCGCGGTCGTATGAGGAGTAAGGGAGCATAGACTATCAAAAGTTACACCCAAAATCTAAGGATTGTTGACAGTCGGAATCTTGACGCCATCGACTGCAATATTGAGGTCATGTTTGTACTCCTTCTTCCAGTTTGTAAAAGAGATAGCCGTTTACCTTTGAACTCTTGCCACGATTCCATTGCCCGACGTAAATATCGTGCGTACGACGTTATGAAAACTCCCTCTGTGGTTGTGGGAGTTTCGAGATATACTATAGAAGCGGGGAGAGGACACCACCCTACGGGACCCCTTGTTTAATTCTTCTAAGTTTAGAATTTCCTCCTCGAAACAGTACGGATGATTGACCACCGCTCAGTTCATGGTCCAGCTCTTCAGTCCTGGAGGGAGTGTAGTTCATTCGATGTCCTCAAGTAGCATTGTGTAAAAGACTGCTTTTGACATGTCCAACGCTACGAGGATCGTCCTCTCACATGGGGTCTGGTTAAGGCCATGAACTATCTGAACGTTCATGACGCTAAGAGCTGTGGTGGTGCTGTGCACTTTTCGGTGGTGTTTGAAGGTCGGGAGTAGCAAGGCCTCAAGTGTCTTCACTACTGGCGAGACGAGAGTTATCGGAAGATAGGACTCCCCTTTGTTGGCGGGTTTCCCAGGTTTCAGCAGTAGGACCACTCTTCCGGCTTTCCACACATGGGGTATTTGAAGAGTTGTCAGCGACCTTGGCAAGGTAGCTTACTCCCGTCGAGCGTAGGTGCTTTGACATCAGCATGTTAATTCCATCAGAGCCAATACATTTTGAAGATTTCGTCTTGTTGATAACCCTCTGCTCCTCCTCACGGGTGAAAGTAAGTGATGCGCAGTCTTTTGGTATTTTACGCAGCCGTCGGGTAACAGATCGTTTGGCTTTGTCAACCGAAGGATGTAGTGTGAATTGCCAGCTAAAATAGCCCGCGCACTTCTTCGGGTCCGAAGAGGCATGGCCATTGAATTGAATTTGAACTCGCTCATCATGTCTGTGCGGATTAGACAAAGCTTTGACAGTAGTCCAAAGCTTACTCACGCCGGTGGAGAGGTTATAGGACTTTAAGTGCTCTAACCATTTTGTTAACATAGGTCGCCAGGTTATGCCAGGTTACATATTTATATTTATTCATTGTACAGAATGCCGAATCGTCATTCTGTAACTGAGGGGGTAGCATCCCTACGATCGATGTCGCCATCCATAATATGATATTGCACGGTGTTGTGCAGTATGAAGGCTAGGCCGCCACCATTATCTCGCTCTCGATCGTTACGTGTGACGTTGAAACCTGCACAACTCAGAAGATCTGAGCGGCTATATAGCTTGCATTCTTCCCCCGCAACTATCGATATGCATTCCCGGCTCATAAATGCAACTATCTCCTCGATCTTGCTCTGTAGTCCGTTTTAATTAAATTGTAAGATCAGAACGGGAGTTATTCTGTCTATTTGAGCTCCTATGGATCGTACAGGTCCTCGGTTGGCCACTCGGATGGAGTGGCGCCGCAGTGTGCGAACTAGGTGCCGGTTGAACAACGGTAAAGGCTACGGTCGCAGTTTTGCTTTGACGATTTACACACCTGGCGAATAATTTAACACAGCTTTAAATTGTCTCTGGAATCGAGATATCAGCTCTGAAAAATGTTGCGAAAAGCTTATTTATTTGATCGAATTGATCGGCTTTAATATTATTTATTTGATAATAGAATATTTGGCGGTAGGAAACAAAATTTCGATCAATTTTAACAGTTGAAATTCCCGACGAAACATAAAAAAAGTTCACAAAATAATTTCAGATGGCCGTAAAAGATATTAACTAAACTAAACCCCATATCATTTACGAATATTTGGGTATGAGAAATCTTTGTGGAAAGTGGGTACAGCTCATTTTTAACCAAAATCAATGACGAGCTGATGATGAGGAGGAGTGTTTGGAGAAGCTCAAGCGCAATAAATTCGAGCTTTTGCATCGATATATGACAATGAGTGAAACATGGCTCCATCATTTCACTCCGTAACCCAATTGGCGGTCATCCGAGTGGAAAAATACAACAGCGTGCCGGCAAAGTTTTGGTTTATATTGTGATACATATGGAACAATCTCTATCGACTATCTTGAAAAAGGAAATACCAACAACAGTGTCTATCTCATGTCATTATTGGACCGTTTTAAGGAAAAAATTGCAAAAATGTAGTGAATGAATAGAGCTTCGTATCCATCGTATTCTCCAGAGCTAGCTCCCAGTGACGATCTCCTCTTCTCAAATCTCCAAATAATGCTCGCTGAAAAGAAGTTTTCGTCGAATGAAAAGGTGGTCAGTAAAACTGAGGCCTATTTTGAAGCAAAGGGTAAGACGTACTACAAAAATGGTATCTAAAAGTTGGTGGATCACTATAATCAATATGCCACTTTTGCAGGAAATTACCAATGTTGAATAAAAAAACAATAACAAATTTTGTCAAAAAAAAAATGTATTCTACATAGTGAGTCGGGGACTTTTCAATGAACTTGTTAAAAGCAACTAACTAAATGTATAGATTTCAGAACAAGTAGGGAGGCTGTAAACTCCCTTCCACTCGAAGATCGAGATGATAATCATTCTAAAACAATAATCAATTACCAAGTGTGTATACAAAAAGTTGTTTGAAAATAGATTTGTTATCATTTTTTTCGCTATAAATTCTATGGTATTCTTTAAATCAGAGTGCCGTTATATGAGAAAATAACTCGTTTTTTAATAACCATTTGGTATTTATGTCAATAATTCAATAAATTACATAACCACACACAAACTGCAATATATGGCACATGCGGATAAAACCACATCTACAAACTAATGCCTTCATAAATTAATTGCTTCCTCCTTTGTATACCAATATATTTATGTCAAATTGAATTTTTTCTGCATTTTTTAGTTGCTCAACAACTTTTTCTTCTAATTTTATGGTTTTATAAAATTCGTACTTTCTTTTAATTTTTCTCAAATTTGCATGTGGTTAATTGGCAGAACTTGTTCATCCACTTATTTCCTGTTTAGAATAGACTAAAGGAAAAAAAAAATAAATACTTTTTTGTAATTATCCATCTTTTGTTATTTTTAATTTCTGCTTTTTTTTACCACACACACCAAATAACCTTAGTCAGAATGCACGAGCAGATATTTTGAACAAAACTTTTGTCGAAGTTATAATTTTTAACCTGTTATCTTAGGCGCAAAAGCAGATATTTAAAAAATTCCCGTTTGACTTTCCAAATAAATGGTACGTGACTAGTGGAGGCCGCAGCAGTGGAGATTAAAAATCCGATTCAAATTTTAAAATTATGGTAAGAATTTTAATTATAGCGCCAATGGTTCGTAGTCAACTTCAAAACT
This sequence comes from Bactrocera zonata, assembly GCA_037783105.1. Classification (NCBI taxonomy): domain Eukaryota; kingdom Metazoa; phylum Arthropoda; class Insecta; order Diptera; family Tephritidae; genus Bactrocera; species Bactrocera zonata. Next base: position 14,492 of record JBAWJQ010005686.1, on the reverse strand, counting down.
TTATTAAAAATCGTCTCAGCTCTTCGAAGGCGAAGTCTTACGTTTGTTTATTTCTTCAACTCACCAGCATTAACTTTCCTGTACCTATTCGGAAGTTGTTTAATTCTTTATTAGAGCCAACAAATTATTAAAACTCTGCCAAGACCATAATTTCCGAAGAAAGGCAGCTTCCAGACAATTAAAGGTTGGCATCGAATTGCGCGTGAGAATTCGCGCCTGGAAACTTTCATAGCGTCCAGAAAAAAAATTACAATGCATAATCTGCATAAGAAATCATAACTTCATGACATTTATCACAGACTATAATTAAATGCATTAACTATCCAAGAATTTGCATATTTTACGCCAAAACGGTGAAACCACTGTTTTGACTAAAATCTAAAATTGAGGTTGATAGTATCACGATAGAGTCGCCACTAGTATTGGAAGAATACCTGTGTATTAATTCATATATAATTTGGATAAAAAAATATGTAATTTCAATAAAGTGAACATTTGACCGCCAAAGACAATGAATGCAAGCAACTCTTACGCACGAAAACAGCAAACCCATCCAAAAAATAATGATTATGGATGACCAAAAGATAAAGTCGATCGAGATAGTTGGGACTCTAAAGTCACCAAAGGTGAAATATATTGTGCCATCCTCTCTGATAAATTAAGATGGCCAGCTGAGCGATATTGAGGTCCTGATAGATGCAGTCCAGAGCCTTAACCTTGTGCTGTACAATCTTGAAACAGGTGCTCAGAAGTTTCTTTCGGTAAGCTCGCACTTTTCACATGAGATCATGCCCATGTTGGACAGGTATCATTCTTAAATGCCCAGTGTACTTTAAAATGCAACTAGTGGACAAAATTTGATTTTGAGGAGGTTTATCATGTTTTTAAACCTTATTAGCCTGTAACAAACCATTAGCAGCTTTGCATGGCGCATATATGTTACTTGCTTCCAATAACTTCCTCTCCCCACTCACTTTTTCATGCTGAGCAGCATATTTATGATAAAATAGGATCACACCCCAATACAAGGTTCTGGTCCGTCCTTCTGGTTCAGATTAATTACTTCCATCAGTATGTATGACAATACGTTGATTCCGATAGTTGCGTTGGATATTTATTACTACACACTGATTTATACGAAAACATCCTCTGATCCATGTTTTCGAGCGAGCAATGTACACTAAATTGTGCTGATCTTCAGTGTTAAGTTAGACGTAGAATTAACCCAATCAACCTTACAACAGAGTGCAACTTAAACTTCGTTGTCAAGTTTGCCCTTTTCTCTTCAAAGCAGGGCCGGTGATGTTTCTTCACCTGAGGCCTTCATTTGGTGAAATGATATCATCTTCCCTTTTTCATACTCCTCTGCTGATATAAGTAGCCTGGTATGCTTATCAAAGCAATACTTAAATATGGTATATACATTTATTTATATTAGCTCTTTACCTCACTCGAAACTAAATGTGTTGGGTTGTAGTTGCAGAGCGACCTTATATTCTGCTTTATTTTTTCTTATCACTGTGAATAATAATTATTACAAAATGCGGTTGCCTACCTTTAGGCGCTATGATAATGATTAGTAATTATTAAAAGTAATTTAATTTCACTGACACTGTAAATAGTTTAAGCATTCTAAAATTGAAATAAACACCAAGCTTTAGTTTGCTAATGCACATCTTTCATGGCAATATCAGAGGATAAATGTTCAAATCTGTCGATATTATGAATAATATTACAGAATAAGCAAAAATGTCTTTTATGACTTCGTAGGAAACTTATACCCTGTTCATCCTCATTCCAACTTATATACATTTTACGGCAGTATTATACTAATTGAACTAAGTACCTCAAGTAAACCTTGGTTTCTTTCGTTCCTTATAGCAATGCACATATTGACCTATAAAAGTCGATAACTAAATGAATACTATTTTTGCTTCAGGAATCCAGTATCATCTTAAGTTCACTTTTCGATTATACTATATAGCACTATGGTGTGATTATTTGGAAGTGTGTAAAACTTAAGTGTCATAATACTAAGACTAACTTTGAAAATTTAAAAAATTGTTCACAACGAAACCTACTTTTCACAAAAGGTTTATTTTGTATTACATCAAGCATTAGATGAATCTGAGATTCTACTTTTGATTGCATTTATACCGTCATGACCATTCTTATAATAAAATTTCGTGTATAATAAAATTTAGTCACATTTAGAAAAATTTATCACATAGGCACTTGCACTTTACGTACATGCACACTTATGTACATAGATAAATCAATAAGCCTAAAAGTATACTACAGTATTTTGTCTTTACTTCTAATGTGGCCCATAGGAAAAATATTCGAAAACACTGTCGGCGCTACCAATTTGGATTCAAGATTTAAATCACTTCGTTTTCAAATGAAATCATTTTTATATTCTTGCTTTAGAGTATAATAGATATGTTCATCTAACGGCTATATAAATAATCGAGATAGAAAAAGGATTATGGTATTGAGACAGCAGTGTATCTTTAATTTAATTAAATTGGGCGAAAACTTGACCTAGCCCTCATCTAGCAATTACATAACATCCGGGTGACTTTACACCATATGATTGGTGATGTATGTGGGGTACCTTTATGGAAACATATTATTAGTATGTGGCATGTAATTTATGTAGTAGTGACAAAAATAAATAAAGTCGGGTAGAACGGTTGTTGAATAAGTCGGTTATTGTATATATATATATATATATATATATATATATATATATAGATATATATCAGGTGTATATATATATATATATATATATGTATGTTTGTCATTTACATTTTTCCTGTAGCTATAATATGCTATAGAAATTTAAAGATTTTCGTGTATTTCGAATGGAAAATTTTGACATGCCTTGGTCGAGTACTTAATATTAACATTAAAGTCTCAAATTTTCAGAGAATTTTTTTTTAGGGTATTCCCAAGGAAATTTCAAAAGGGGATTGAAAAAAAAAATAATAAAAAATGTATGTATAATTGCCTGGATTTTGATCCTCTGCGAATTTCCCAGGCATTGATTCTTGAAAGTTGCAAAAGGAAAAAAGTTCGGTTGCACGCGAATATGATATAATATATATGTACATATATGCTAATATTTACAGCCACGCGCCTTATTTTGTTACCTTGGGTTATAAAATCTCATTGTTCCTCGAATTCTTTCAATAGTATATATTATATGACTTATTATTTAAGATAATAAATGTATATATACATACATATACACCCAACACACAGTTTTGAAGTCACACGGTTGAAAAAAAACATTTTTTTTTTTTTGGTAAAAAAATGTTTAATCTAGTACGGTTTCAAAAACACTGTGTTGAAATTATGTTTGTTTTTTACCACACTTAACACCTTTCCTGAAATGAACATACATAGTAGTAACCTTATTCGATAACTCTTACCACACATTTTGTTCGCATGATATTTATACTGCTGAAATGGATATCTCCAGCGATGATACAGACTTTAGTCCAGTTCGTCGCAAACTAAAGGTAGCGACTCAAAATTATGTAGCTATGCTCGTATAGTAAATATTTTTTCCTTATTTCTATTCCAATTTTTCTGTTCTTAATTCTGGATTAACAGATTTCTTTTATTTTTTGCTTAATCTACCAATTTTTCACCTGTATGAATTATGTATTTTAAGTTTTAATGCTCATTAAAATGCCATATGAATTTACAATTTGTATGCATATCTGAAATTTTATTGTTTTCAAAATTTTTTACACGGTTTTTCGAAGTAAATATAGTTCTTTATTTCATTTTACACGGTTTTCGGATTACATGGAACGTATCCCCCGATCGACAGGAAATGGTTCCATATCTTAACACTTCCTCTGCAAATGTCCCTCCAATACCAGATCAAATCTACAATACCTACAATCTCATACTGTAAGATATCCAGGGGGAAAAGCGTAAATACGTATAAAGTATCTGAGAACATTATTCATAGGTTCAAAGCGCTTTTTGCAGAGATAATAGCAAATTGCAGTTGTTCTTATTGGACTATATTTAGCTGTCAAAGTGTGGTCAAATGCCACCTTGGGATTCATCCTTCTTTTCTAATGTAACCTAACCGAAATCAGCCGCTCAAAGTACTATATACACCGAACTAAAACGAATTCTTATTAAATTCGAAAAAAAAATGTAAAAACCTTCCAAAGAATTAAAAACTATCCAAATGAGCACATCTACTATTTTTCTAAAACTCTTCGTAATGGAAAATGCTTTATATTAATGCTAAAATTTAAGACTTTTTAAAATCATATTTCGAGCTTTCAGCGTCCAACTACCTGAATAGGGCATATTAAGTTTACTGCGATGTTTTGTAATACCCCAAAGGAAGCGTTGAATACCCTATAAAGTATATCATGATGAGCTGAACTGGTTTAGCCATGTTCGTCTGTCTATATATACGCGAAATAATCTCTCAGTTTTTGAGATATCGATATGAAATTTCGCTCAGGCTCTTTTCTTCCCAAGAGGCTCTTCATTTGTCGGAACCGTCAATGCATAGGTTGCTATATACATATATTTCTGGACTAGGCAACACTAAGTGTTGCCAGTGCAATCGACATTTCATTGAAAGTTTGACAAGATACATCACTAGAACGTTTTGTCATTTAATATTGAATTGTTTTACATTACGGGAATTAAAACTTCATCTCCAAAAAATGGAAAACTCGTGAACATTTTGTGCGATCATTTTTCACAATTTTCGACGAGGATTATCACGACAAGAGTGCATCGATGAACTAAAATCTTTGTATGGCTATGAAGCACCATCCTATATCACTGTGAAAAACTGGTACAACGAATTCAATCGTGGCCGACAATCGCTCAAGGACGAATTCCGTGAGGGTCGTCCAAAAACAGCCGTTGTGCCAGAAAACATCGTACGTGAACTGATAATGCAAGACCGTCATGTAACATACCTTCAGATAGAGGCATGCCTATGCATTTCTCCTACCAGCATACATTCGATATTGTATGAACACCTGGCCGTAAAAAACGTTTGTTCTCGTTGGATCCCGCGCAATTTGACAATCGCTCAAAAAAGGCTCGTGTGGATTGGTGTAAAGAAATGCTGAAAAAATACGATCGCGGTGCTTCAAAAGATGTTTATGAGATCGTCACAGGTGACGAATCATGGATATATGCGTATGAGCCGGAAACAAAACAGCAATCGACCGTGTGGGTCTTCCAAGACGAGCCAAATCCAAAAAAAACATTTTCGTTGATAAATATGCCTATTTTCATTGTTAGTCCAAAAATATATATAGCAGCCCTCGTATCGGAAAATTATACCGCACTGCTGACAGATCAAACCAAAGTCCTTTTAAGGAAAACTGTTTCATTTGTAAAGGCATGGTCACGAAATATGGTAAAGATTATTGTCCAAATTAACCCTAAAATTTCCGAGTATATTGGGTCAGAGCTGATCACTATAGCTTAAGGCTGACATTTTAACTGGCCGATCACAATAAGAATATAGATATTTTTATACTTTTTTATGCACCAGTGGTGGGTATTATAGTTTCCTTGTCGCCGAAGTTAACGTTTTTTTAATAAATAAAATTTTTCCGATGCCTCCCTATGTTTTTCATATAAATTATTTTCAGCCTTTGACACCAAAAATAATAAAGAGATAATTAATTAAATTTCTGGTTTTATTTATTTATATATTTAAAATTTTCATATTTACAATAGCATTCATTTAAAGTAATCATTATTAGCAGTTAGCATTAGTACGCAAAACTCAAGCATCATTCAAATGTATACACGCCTATATACACATATATGTACATGCATATAAGTATATATATGCATGCATGTGATTGTGTATATATAGTATTTTACAATATTTATTTTATATATTAAACGCATGTATGTGTGTATATACAGTTAGAAATACAATAAAATTCCTTTAAGCTAACAACTTCGCCACCTGAAAATTGAATTACTACAATCGAATAAATGAAATGCCCAGTTGGAGCTATCGAGAAATACATACATAGATGTATAAATATTTATTACAAAAGTGTATATTTTATGAGATTTTTAGAAATGCCAAAGCGAAAGTACAGCCGAATTAATAATAACCTATGCATGTATGTATGTGTGTATGTATGCGTTATGTCTAAAATTCTTTTCTTCGTCATATACTTTTATTACATAATATGTAAGAGTACATACAAACGTATGAAGATTGTATGTATGTATGTATGCACCTACACAAATAAGCCTAATTGATGGACAGCCGGTGCGCTGCAAGCCTTCCGACCCCCAATGCAGCAAGTTACAAATTACTCATATACATATCCCTAACTATGCTAATTCCAAACCTTTTTTAGTTCTATTTTATATATATTGTTCTTATTGCTGGATTCCATCATCACTTCAGTTACTTTCATTATTTTATGTGTCTACAAATTCGAGCTTAATTTAAGAAAGTTAAGCAAATTTAATTTCAAGGCTACTTTTTGCAGTTTTTGTTGTTGTTTTTTTATGCACAGCAGTTAATCGGAACTACCGGTTTTTCTAATAGCTAAGCTTAGATTAGCTTAAACTTCAGTCGAAATTCCTCGCCTACAACAGCGACAGCGCTTGCTCCTCTCATGCTCCCTTTCACTCAGCGTTTCGCCGTCATAATCGCGTCGCTGCAGCCGCTGCCGTTGTTGCTCACAATCGCTTTGCACATGACCATCTTCATGCTGGCGAGGAAGTCCGTTAGATAGCATCATGTGGGGCGTGGCGGTGCCGCCGACTTGCGATTAGCGGGCGGTGGTGGCGGAGCGCTGCGCATGCGCGGCACTGGTCGCATATCGAGGGGTTTCGGTGGTGTTGGCCTCTGCGGCGCTGTTGCATTGCCATTGCTGGTGCGCTCCGTCGTCGAATTGGATCGTTGCGTTAATTTTGGTTGGGTTGTTATAATTTTTGGTTTATTCATATCGGCTGATTTATGCTTTTTCATGTTATTTGTGTTGGCATCGTCTTCCGCATCACTCGAGACAGAATCGTAGGAAGAGGGTGTCGGTGAATGTGGTGAGCAGGAGTCTGGTTCGAGTTCTTGTGATTCTAACATGGTGCGGAATTCTTGTATCGAATCATTCAACGCCCACAATTGAGAGAGCAGCGAGAGATCCAGCTGGCGTAGGCCGTACTGTAAATGGATAAATTAAGAAAAATTAATTAATTAATCATTACAATATAATACTACTTAAAGGCGAAGTAGAAAGTATAAGTAAACCCTAACACAAGCTTAATGAGCTCTGTGTAACTAAGTATTTATATATTTTAAGTAGTTTCAATAGTAATGTGATATTACATGCCGCCATATTGAAGTTCTTAAGTTCAAGAAATAGTTAGCTCATATTCATCGATATCGGTTTCCATCGATCGTTCCGTTTTATTTTAAAAATATGGCAAAATAACGGTCACAATTTAGTAACACAATACTCGAAAAAATTTGTGTTCCTCAAAATCATAAATGTTGCTATTAAAACCACCAAAAGGTCAGCAATAGGCCTGGTCCCTCTTCAAACTACGCTTCTAGAAATCAGATTCATTTCCAGCTGCTGTTTGAATGATTGATGATCAAGGATTTGGAGAATTGTTTTTTTTTTAGGTTGGTAGTACTGTCAGTCACATTTATGTCAAATTTCATGTCAAAATATTCATTAGTGTTTGAGATACGTGTCGTTTTGTGAGCTGCTAAAAGTGATTTTTTCGTTTTTTGCGATGTCGAAATTTGTTGAGCAAAGAATTTGCATTAAATTTTGTTTACGGAATCAATTTTCTGCTGCGGATACGCTGAGGATGGTGCAGAAAGCCTTTGGTGATGAGGCTAAGTCTAAAAAAAATGTTTACAAGTGGTATAGTGAGTTCCAAGCCGGCCGTGAACGTGTCGAAGACGAAGAGCGTCCAGGGCGACCATCAACCTCAACCGACGAAGCTCACGTTCAACAAATCAAAGATTTGGTGTTGAAAAACCGATGAAAAACGATTAACAATTAGAGACCTTGCTGATGAAGTTGGTGTATCGAAAGGCTCAGCCAATACCATTTTGAAGGATGTTTAGGGCCTCAAGTGCGTCAAATCTCAACTGGTACCGAAAACATTGAATTCTTTGGAAAAAAGGCGTCGCGTTGAAGTGTGTGAAACGATGCTTTCCGACTACCAGGGTGTTATGAAACGCATTGTATCTGGCGATGAGATTTGGATCTATGCTTACGATCCCGAAACAACCGGTCAATCGAGCGAATATCGTGCCAAAAGAGAGCCGAGACCAAAAAAATCGTGCCGAAGTTGCTCAAAAATCAAGGTCATGTTGACTGTTTTCTTCGATTACCGTGGTGTTGTGCATTAAGAATTCCTTCCAACCGGTCAAACAGTCAACAAGGAATATTATTTGAACATTATGCGTCGTTTGCGTAACGCTATCCGCCTAAAAAGTCCGGAATTGTGGAAAGACAATTCTTGGTTTTTACACAACGATAATGCACCATCCCATACCGCCCTCGTAATTCGTGATCATTTCGCCAAAAACTCAACCCATATCGTTCCGCAACCACCGTATTCACCTGATCTGGCGCTGTGCGACTTCTGGCTGTTCCCCAAGCTCAAAAGACCGCTCCGGGGCATCGATTTTATACGATAGAGGAGATTCAAGCCGCAGCGAAGACGAAACTGAAGGCCATCCCGGAAAGTGACTACAACCAGTGTTTCGAAGATTGGAAGATCCATTGGCATAAGTGCATTGCATCGGGAGGGGATTACTTTGAAGGGGATGAAATTGATTTGGAAGAATAAATAAAAAATTTTCAAAATAAATACAATGTCACCTTATTTTTTGGGCACAGGGTCATCGAAAAAGCATTTTCATATTTTGCCAATAGATGTCGTTGCAGTCGTATATCTCCAGTGCTACTAATCACATTGTGTGAAAAAAATTAAATTCGGGAAAAAGAAGTTACAGCTGTTCAAAAATGTGTGAAAATAATAAAGAAATTCGCTATATTTTGAAATTTTTGCATAAAAAAGGGAAGAATGCCAGGCAAGCCACCAATGAAATTTGTGAAGTTTACGCAGACGATGCTGCATCAGTTCGTGCAGCACATCATTGATTCGCTCGCTTCTGTTCTGAAAATTTCGAAGTGAAAAATGCACCTCGCTCTGGTCGACCTATCGTTGAAAAAGTCGGCGAAATTATGGAAAAGATTAACCAGGGTCGTCACATAAGCAGCCATGACATCGCTAAAGAACTTAACATTCATCATCAAATGGTTTTGAATCATCTAAAAAAAAGCAGCCTTCAAAAGAAGTTCGATGTTTGGGTTCCACATGAATTGTTTGTGAAAAATTAACATTTGCGTTTCTTAAAGTTCATTATAAATACTATATAAAAAAACAAGAAATGTGCTGTCGTGGGACACCAGGTAGGAACGAAGTTCCTTCGGATAATGTAGAATCGATACAATTTGCAAAAAAAAATTGTGCTTAATTTTATTTTATTTAGGTTGTCCTGATTTTTCTCTCAAATTTCGCTGATTAGTTTTTATTTAAGTACAGATAAGTATTAAGAAAATTTAGTATTTTAAGAAATAATGAATTACGTAAAATTAAAAAATAATTCAAATTATATCTAAATAAAAATTGGTAAATATTTTTTTGTTTTAAATTATCAATTGTTATTACAAATGATATAATAGAGCTATTTTATGCTTTTATTAGTAAAATAACGTCAAGTTTGTTAGAGCTGTGAATAATTTTACATTCTACATTTTAGTGGTATCACCACTCTACCTCCTTTTTCTATCTTCCATTCTTCTGTCAACTCTACTGTCGTCCTACTGCCGTTGGCAAATATAGGAAATATTCAAGTTAGCGGGAACAACAACTGTCGGCCTACAGTCGTGTAGTCGTGCAGCTGTTAAAATAACAGTGTCCATAAGAACGTCTGTATTTTAATATTTGGCAGATGTAGTTTGCAGTCTGTCGCGCTCTATGTGTTCCGCACTTCACTCAAAACTAATTTGCATACACAATAATGTTACAGATTTTCATGCCTAATTATTTTGCAAGACCTAAAAGTAGGCTATAACTAGCTATCTTACGGGTTATTTCTTACTGTTTTTACTATCACTTTTTTTTCAGTTAGCTCCCGCAGCAAAATCCTATCTTCTGCAAGCCTGCCGTAAGGAACTTCGTTCCAATAAGTTGAAGTTTGATTAGAAATACAAAAAGACTCTTTCGACTACCCAATAGTATGCTTTATGTTAATTCCACTCTTCATGAAACAAAGTCAAACTAACCGCGACTTCTTAGGCTGCTTAGCAACGCTGTCTTTGAATGAATGAATGAACTACATATCTCATTTTCCCAATTTCCACCAACTTTAAAATCTGCTGTCAGACCAGAGTGTTTTCAAGAAGATATGCGCGTTACGCGTTGAACTTTCCCCAGTTTTTGAGATATCAATCTGAAATTTTGCTCACGTTTTTTTCTTTGTAAGAAGCTGATAATTTGTCGGAACCGTCGATATTGGATCTTTATAACATTTATGTATGTAATGAGCGGTCCAAATCAAATTTTTGTATGAAAAACGTTTTTTATTTGACGAGATATCTTCCAATAATTTGGCAATGATTATTGTCTAAAGTATTGGTGTAATCTGCGAATAAATCATTTTTATAGGAATACTATAGTATATAGCTACCACACAAACTAACCGATAAAATACAGGATGAAGATATTTGTATACCCTTTTATGCTATAAGAATTATTATCGCATCATTTCAAATCAGTGAAATGTTCACATGTAAAAGCGACTTATCCGATATCAAAACTGTGATTAAAAAGGGAGAAACGTTTTTAAAGTAAGACTTATTATTTTTTTTTTTTGTTTTTGATTTCTAAAGACTAAAAGCGTATCTATTTAATATTGATCTAAGCGAAGACTTATAGAAAATTATACAAAAAACTGCTTATCAACTTAACTTAATAATTTCCTTTAATTATTTTAATTCTATCAACTTACAGTCAGCTCAGCGACATCTCTTCCTTTGCGAGATCACGTCACTCGTGTCCCATGGAAACTCAAAGTGTAAACAGTTTCATTTCATAAGCTCATCATTTTAGTTCGCAAAAAGCTTTTTTAAATCCGACAGCAGGGACGTTAAGCATTAATCTCCTATTGGACTATGCTACCGTACCGGATTGCCAGCGTTGCAACAATAGCAGCGCCTGCATATCTATACAAACGGTATATATGTATGTATAAATTTATATGTATATGCTGCTTAGTCGCACATTGCAGTACTTCGAGTGCAGAAAGTTGGAAAAGCATTCGAGATGCCATGCGGTGATATTAATTGACAAATGAGGTTTTTCCTTCCCACTCCTCGAAATCACTTTCATTTCGATCACCTCAGCAGCAGCACCCGTAACACAATAGCAAGAAAGTAACCAGGAATAACAACAACAACAATAAAAGCAAATACTCAATACCGTTATATACCGCGTAAATGACGGTACACATTAGTTGTGGCATACACACATTCGCAATCGCCTCGGCGGTAAGTACGAGTAGTGTTCGCATTTGAATGCTTGTTATGATTACACCAAACGAGTTGCAAAAGTTCAAAAAGTATTTTGTTACTTTTGATAATTTCTATTGTGTTGCTTGCCACATACACCGCGAGGCACACACGCGCAGGCGCTTTGCAATTTCCAAGCTGGTACTTATGTTTGCACGTGTGTATGTATGTTTGTGCTGCGGTAGCGTGACGGAAAGCAAAAATGTCACTAACCGCTCGTTTGGCGAATCGATCGAGCGTGCAAATGCCGCTGCATTAAGCTTCACCTTTTGCAACTGCCACAATTATTCAACATCTGCTGCATGGACCCATTGGCGAGTTGTCGCAGAAATGTTGATTACTTTGATATGTCGCATGTGCCGCTGAGTGGCTGTAGTAAATGTGAGTAAAAAATGTATATGAATATAGAGCGCAAAAGTAAGCGTTTTAACGAAATTCCATACATAAGTACGTGACTACCAACCAGTGGATCGTAAGTTCAAATATCAGTCAATTCAAAATCACAAATTACATATATTTTGGAAAAAGTTTTTTATAACGCCAAGCAACGTCAAGCAGAGCAAAATTGCCGCATTTGGGGCGAAGAGCAACTTAGAGAAATAAACGGTTTGCTGTGGTTTGTTGGCCTTTAAAATCAGCGGTCTATATTTCTTCAAAAAGTGAGAACGTAACCGACAATGGCGACCATTATCGCGCCGCGATAAGCGACTAAATGATGCCTGAAATTGAAGCTCGTGTTCTCGGCCACATTTAGTTTCAACAAGACGGCTCCACTTCCCACACATCACGTTAATCAATGGGTTTATTAAAAGATCACTTCGGTGAACAAATAATTTCGCGTTTTGGGACGGTCGATTGGCGATCAAGATCGTGTGATATAACACCGTTAGACTTTTTCCTGTGAAAGTTTGGAAAGTCTAAATTCTTTGCGGACAATCCTGCTTAGATGCAGGCCTTGGAGCAAAACATCACTCATGTCATTCCACAGTTACCACTCGAAAACTGGACTCAAACAAATGGAACATCTGAGACGTAGTCGCGGTCTACATTCGAAAGTGATAATCCTCAAAAATTAAATGCCAAAGAATGTTCTTTCGAATGAAAATAAACATTCTCCATTAAATTTAAAGTTTCTGTGTTGTTTCTTTTAAAAAGTAGGGAACCTCAAAATGGAACACCCTTTGCAAGGTCCAACATATTTTATCTGATCTTTAAATATTTAATGAAATCAATAATAACTTAAAGTTTGAGTAAGTTAGATATGTTGTGGCATCCTTAATTCATGGCCAAAAAGTGACTGGGTCTCCGATTAGTTCAACACCATAATTGAGTTATATTTGTTAAACAAAGCAAAAGATTTGGTGAAGGTTAGTAGACATATTGGTCTGCAAAAACTGTTAAACTAGTTCGGCGAATCGAACTACTCAGTTCTTGTGAAAGAAAAGTTTCATAGATCCTTATGAAGGAAGTTCTAGTTTTGACCTGTCCCCCAGATCTCCAAAACTTAAAGTTATGGGAAGTGAAAATAAAGTGAACGTTTGCAATTCTCGAAACATTACCGAGCAGAGAACAAACTGTATGCCCCAACCACTTACTAGACTTTATATGTGACCTGGTCTACGAAAAGGAGGCTTAGGTGTCAAAAAATCAATTGTTTTTTTTTTTTTGAGACACCTAAGCCCCCTTTTCGTAGATCAGGTCACATGTATGTATGTATGAGCTAGAACTATCAATTCATTAGAAAATTAACCAAGAACCTAACTTTGTTTACTACCGTATATATTTTTTATATTTTCGAAGTTTCATAATTTGAAACGTTTTTCAGAGTGCTTGGAAGTGCAAAGCCAAACTTTAAACGTGTTTTTCTCAAAATGGTGTTTTTAAAGTGGGTGGTTAACAATACTCAAAAACGGCTTAACCGATCAGAGACATACTGGTTACCGCAAAACGTCTGTTTTTAGAGAAGCTCCCGGGTATCAGATCAAATATAGTATATCAAATATATTTACTAACCAGAGCTTAACTGACAGATGGTTTCCAACCAGACATTGAGAAAACCGCCATAAATGTGGACTCGTTCCGCGCCCTTCTAAAACTACAGAAGTGAATGCAGTTAGGAATATAAACAAATCCAAAGTATGTATGTATGTAGTGTGTGTGCAACAATGTGAACGTTCGTGCAATATTGAACAAATTCCTCAAGTAATTGCCAATGACACTTGCAATAAGCGTGTTTGCCGCAAATCGCTGTAAATCAAAGCATTCGGCAACTGTATGTTATTGCAGAGTTTGTGAAATAACTGCCTTTATACTGCTTACGTAATGCTTTTGAATATTATTGCATGCGAGGTAAAGATTTTATATGAAAGTTAATTGCTTGCAAGTAGTCGCCAACGCTTGGTTTATGAGGAAGAATATTAGGTCAAACTCAATTAGAGCACTCCAGAACGACGAAAATAGGACACTTGACTGTAACTAGAATTTCTGTATTGAAAGCAAAATCTTCAATGTCTCACTACTAATCAATATCTTGAAAGTAGTAGCATTATAAGTACATAGAACTCAAGTTCGATATCTGCTCCATACAACACAACAACATAGAAACAGCTTTTGAAATAATTTTGATATGAACATCAGACGGCATGCAATGGGCAACTCAAAGATAGAAAATACCTCACACAAAATCAAATAGCTGCACAGAGTCGGCTTTGTAAGTCCTTTCATTTATAGAACAACATTTATGTTGGACTTACGCCATCACATTTCTGACATATTCAGTGTGCTGAGATGTGTATAGATCAAGGAACGATTTCGCAAGACATACTATATGTTAAAAATTCAAAATTTTACTAATTTTTT
>JBAWJQ010005680.1:0-22745 GCA_037783105.1 Bactrocera zonata | reverse complement strand
AATCTTGTTTAGTAAGGGGTATTCTACTCTAGAATTTTGAAAAATTCGATTTTTTTTCATATATTTAAAGTTTAGACTTTCAAAAATATGACCTTGGAAGGATTTTTCAAAATTCGGCTTATTTTCGGAGATACAGCCGATTTTGTGAGGTAGCGTACCGTGTTCACTAGAATTGTCTACTAAACTTTAAACGCGTTTTTCTCGAAACTACTTTTTTCCACACGGTATCGGCATTATCTCAAGTTCTATACAACCGATTTACTTGAAATTTTGTGTGAACCTTCTTTATTTAATCCTTTATCGTTCCTACCAGCATCGTGTCAAAATTTTTGTTTTTAATATTTAAAAAAAAATTCGGGAATTTCAAAAAAAAAGCGCAGAAAATGAATTTAATTTTCAGGCAGTCGCCATTTTTCAAAAAAAAAAAAAAAATTGTTCGTGTTCCCGGACTATAACAGCATCCCTACTGATTAAGAATTTCTTTTGATTTTTGCTTTCAGACCACCAGGAGAGTCAAGATCAATGTCACCAGGACGCTCCATTTTTTTACACCTGTCTCTCCCCCCTCTAATTATTTTAATTTTTAATATATTTTTGTAACATTTTTTTTCTGCATTTTTAAGATATCAATAAAAACACCATAAAAAATGGATAGTAAAAATATTTTTGGTTTTTTTTTTAAATAAAATTCAAAAAACTGCCCAAAATTTGATTTCTAGGGTAGAATACCCCCTTAATAATAAAGTGCCCTTGAGTAAAAAATTTGTAAAATCGGGTCAATAACTCTCCTGGCCCCGTATGGCTAATAATAAACTTCCGGTTCACTGGAAAATATTTGAAATATATATAAAGTAAATTGGAGAGTTTTTTTCTGGTAATAGATAAAACCGTCAATATTACTCCTACCCTTAATACAGGTATACCAAACATCAGTATTTTAAACTTTAAATTAGCTTTATTGCGTATAAATCGATCAATGTGTAAGATATTTAGCAACAATCATTACAAAGCCGAAAATGTGTGAAATCTTTCGACCTGACGCCTTTTCTGTTGGTCTAAAGGTGTTAACGTAAATAAGCTCTTTACTTTAAATCGTGCCTAAATAATTTCGCTCATCTCATATACTTAGAAAGGGATTTTTTATCTTTTGCATTAACATATTTGCCTTTTTTTATATAATTAGGTAAAAGAAATTTTAATTTCTATACTTTTCGCAACAAATAATACGATTTAATCTGCGCTTGATAATGCTTTCACTAAAGGGTTTCGCACCTTTTCTGTAGATGACTTTTTGTCGAAACTAAGCGATCTAGCTTAGTTCAATCACTAATAAGTTTCGTGGTTACTAATGTGTGAGTAAATTTATCTTATAACTAGAGTTACTTTTTTTAATTGTGTTTTTTAACAGATCACGCGTGAGTCATGTCAAGCTGTTACGTTATTTTTATTCAGTATTGTCTGGCATTTCATCGTGAATAGACATATGCCTGAATAACATTTACAAATTGTTCAACTTTATTACGAAAATTCACGTTCTATAAAAAGTGTGTTTTGCGCGCTTCGCTCAACTTATGGTCAACATAATCGGCCCACTAAGCGTACTATTCGCAACACCATCACCCATCTTGAGACCCAGTATTCATTATTGAATAATATTCGACCGAATAGATGACGTCCAGCACGCAGTGAAGAAAATATAGTAGCCGTAGCTGAGAGTGAACACGAAGACCGTGGAGAATCGACTCGGACTGACGTATGGGACGACATGGCGCATTTTACGTCTAGAGAGATTGAAAGCATACAAAATAAAACTTTTGCAAGAACTGAAGCCGCTCAAACTTTCCCACTGACCTCGCTTCGCTCTATGGGCGTTTGAAATCCAAGAAGATCTAACGTTTCTGAGCCAAATTTTATTCACCGATATTTCCTATTTCTGGCTCAAAGTGTATGTAAACAAGCAAAATTGTCGCATTTGGGACGAAGAGCAATTTGAAGAGATTCAATAACTTACATTTCATTAAGAAATAACAACGGTTTGGTGAGGTCCGGAATCATCGGTCTATATTTCTTCGAAAATGATGCCGGTAAGAACGCAACAGTTAATGGCGACCGTTATCGCAGCAACCAATGGATTTATTGAGAGAACAATTCGGTGAGCAGATTGGCCACGAAAATCGTGTGAAATCACACCGTTAGACTTTTTCCTATGGGGATATGTAAAGTCGAAAGTAAAGCAATGGATGGTCTGTCTGAGACGTAGCCGTGGCCACCATTTGAATCTTCGAAAAATAAATGACATGTTCTTTCGAAAAACTTGTTATGAATCAATTCAATAAAAAGATATTGGGCGGATCTCCAAAGAAAAGGTAGGTATCGGTCCTCGATTGGTGAAATTTGAATTTAATATGCACGTGTCACTTCGTATGTGGAACTTAGCACAGCAATTTTTTGGATAAGTTTATAAAATAAATCCATACTTTCCCTCGGTTGCTTTTTTCCACCATAACTGATCAACATTCTTTAACTTGGAGGTATCTCGTCGTAAACCAGTTTTATTTATCGTTGAATACATAGATTTCGCCGTTGGTATTACTTCTTCTTTGGCGTAGACACCCCTTACGCGATTATAGCCGGTATTACTACCAATCGCAAGACTATTGGTCCATTTTTTATTCCGCTTGTCTTAAGGCTCTAAAGTGGATATATTGAATACTAATACCAACATGTATTAAGAAACTAAGTATGCTTGTATATGGAAAAACTTGATCTCGAACGATCGCCTGTTTTGTAATTTTGCACTTACAATTTTTACAAATTATGTGATATAATGTTTTCCAAATCGGAATTTAATCCCTATTTTCTTGTTTTAGTAGCAAATTACATAATAATATTCTTTTACATAACCTCATTTTTGAATTATAGATCTTATCAACATATAAAGCATAAATTAGACGATTATAAAACGAATTAAAAATATAATTCGAAAACTTAGTCTGCTGAAGTTAGAATTAAGCAACTCAACCAATGCTAATTATACAAATATTGATATGTATAGCGCTATATACGGTACATTAATATTACTAAATAATGTTATGTGTGTATAAAAAATTCCTGACATTGAAGGATACGAATCATTTCCACGGCAGCAACTTCGTACACGTTTTGATTTTGTAGCGTCAACAAATTTTATTATTTTCAAAATAAATAAAGAAGAGTCAGAGCATAATCGCAGGCGGCACATAAAAGTCCCCAGAAACTTTACAGAGATTAAAATTTATGAACCATATCGCCCCAATTTCCTCTCCCTACACCGCCGTCGCAGATGAAGTAAATTTATGAAATGCGATCGAGACACTTCCTTCTGTTGGGTAGCGCGACTTGCTCCTTAAAATAACATAACCAGCAAATAACGGAGCGTTGGTCACCAAAGTCAGTGGCAACGATAAAATCACAACCGGAGCAGATTTGCTTTCAAAAACACCGAAATGTTTTCATTACCAAAACTGATGTTGTTTTTGTAGTTTCCATCTTTTTCTCTGTTTTCTGTGTGGAATTGAAACGCACATGGCGTTGACATAAATTCTTAGCGGCATTTGTTGTTTTTGGTTATCTGCATTGCTTCCAAACGGTGCAAGCCACGAGAGCTGCATACAAACGCACATATGTATGTATATACCATGGGTTTATGTGTCACTGTTGTGTAATATGGTTCAGGTGCGGCAGAAGAGGCACTGCATACAAAGGCGCGCCACTTACAAGTGTTAGTTTACAACTAACTATAACTCATTGTCTAACTTCCATTGACAACTTGGCCACTCAAGTGGACACTCCACGCCTGACACACTAATCATGCAATGATCTACAACTTTATTACTGAGTCGCATGCACTTATATATGTATATGTGCTTACATATGGCACATTTACAGCTTCATATTCGAGTGCCGTTATACAACTGTTAGTAAGTAGGACGTTTTCCTGCGAGCGTAGACAATTTGACGCTTCCGTACAAGTAGGCAGTGACAGGCAGCACCCCGCAGCGATCAGCCGTGACTTACATTCTATGTGTAGTTGACACTTGAACGGTGTGAGACTACAAACTGCATATATTCATTTGGATAAAAATAGTAAAAATTTATATAACTATTAGTGTATGTATGTATATATTGGTATGTAGGCCATATTCGTATGCAGATAAGGTAAAAAAATACAAATATTAAAGTACATACATACATGTAAGTATATGTATATATGTACATACATATTTGTATGTACCTGCATACAAGTATCTGCAAGTATTATACTACATGTGTTCTTACGCAACTATGTACATATGTGTACGTGAGCAAATTTTTGGAGGCTGTCCGCTTGACACTGGTAGTATGTGTCGATTTTCTTGCCTCAGTTCTTTTGATATTTGACTCGCGCCTTTACCACACATCTTTTCTTTGGAGAATACGATACATACATTCATGGACATATATACATATGTATATATTGATGGACCCTTTTGAGTTTAAAATAAAAGGCCTTAAAACATGCATACACGTACATTTATATGGTGACACATGTACAAATAGCATCCGCTGTAATTGTCTGAATTTGCATGATTTCTGTTTATTTATGTTCTGTCTCAGCACAATAAAAATTATATTAATTTGCCATGCTTGTCTTTTGTCACTCATGTGAATTTCATCGGTGACTTCAAAGCTTGAGAATTGTTAACCAATTTGTTTTCACTACTCAACTTTTTGTAAAAGGAATATATTTTCCTTTTCAGCCAATTATTTTGTAACGAAACACCCAACAGGCTTATATTAGAAAATAAATAAAAGAAAAAAATATCACCAAAAGGAATATTGGGAATGAAAAAACTTTCGACCCGATATGTTTCTCATTTGCCCACTCAGGAGCTCCTGAGACGTTTCATGACCATCAACAAAAGACGAAGACGCTTATTATTAATATTTTAGAAGGCGAATACTGCCTTATCGGAGGATGACGACCTCGGCTTTCTAGGATTGACAATGTGTGAGCTATGTGGTGTAGAGTTGTAAGGGTGGAACCGTTTCTGTGCTCAACTATGGCGATTTGCTAAAAAACAGTCGAATTTGGCGAAGTAGAAAGTGTCCGTCCTCCATGACCTCGCATCGGCTGACCACCGTATTCTCCTTTTTTATTTTCAAATTTAAAAAAGTCCCTCTACTTTACTGATATGCAGGAAAGGTATTTTTCAGATGGGTTAAAGGAATTTGAAGCATCTCTGAATCAAGTGTATCGAGTTTAGGCTACATCTAATGTAAAATATTTGACTAGTTTTTGCATATTTCGATAGTCTATATCTTTATAAATATAAGTTTTGAAATATTTTTTGAGTTATAGGTTTCTAAAATGTAGTTCAATCAATTTTACTTTGCATGTTTTCTGTATGTAGTAATTTTCAATACAATGAGTTGCCGGTTTTTCAAATCATGTTTTTACCATAGTTTATTCTATGGACATTAGGTTTCAACTACGCAGAAGGCTGGAATTATAGCAGCAATGTTTTTTTTGTTTTTTTGTTTTTTTTTTCAAACTTATTTTATTTATTGGAACTGCTTTTTCTTAAAGCCTAACAATAAGTTATAAAATCTTAAATCTATTTAAAAACTAGACAGACTCAAGCAAGTGATTGAGCTGTTTTGGTGATACGTCGCTCTTTAATACGCAGGCATATCTCTTCTTTTCAGTCGTGTTTGATCTCAGAAATGTACCAAAGCGTTAGCCAAAGGGTTTGGGTGATTTCGGAATTTAGATATATATTTGATTCTGTTATCTTCTACTTCTTTCTTTACCAAAGGAATATCAAGGTCTTTATATATATTTTCGTTTCGCATGTACCATGGCGAACACGTGATTATTCTAAGCATTTTTGATTGGAACCTTTCTAGTATAGTATATCAATATTAGTTGCACAGGCCGTACCCCACAGTTGAATGCCATACATCCAAATCGGCTTTATGACCGCATTATATAAGAGCACTTTGTTGTCTAGGCTAAGTTTGGAGTTTTTATTTAAAAGCCAGTTTAAATTTGCAGCTCTAAACTTCATACATGATATGTTACTTCGTTCGCTTGGGGTACTAAAATGTTGTTTATTTTTACTGCCGGGCACATTTTTGGTCTAAGCGAAAATGTAACATGCTTACATTATTGTTCATTCACATTTATACGCCAGTTCGCTAGCCATTCTTCGACAGAACTTAAATGCTCGGCTAATATTCTTGAAGCTAAAAAGTGGCATTTGTTACGGCTCACTATAGGTGTATCGTCCGCAAAAGATGAAGTTAATATGTATATAAATAGCTGTTGGAAGATCTGCTGTATATATGATGTATAGTGTTGGGCCTAAAACACTGCCCTGGGGTACACCAGCCCTTATCTGTCGTTCATCAGATATGAAATCTCCCACTTTTAACATAAATTTTGTATTTTGTAAATAATACTCCAATGTTTTATACAACGCTAAAGGTAGAATTTTTTAATCTTGTATAAAAGACCTTCGTGCCACACCTCTAGAAATATTGCTGAACCGTACTCCTTGTGCTCAAATGCTTTCCTTATCTCGTTAGTAATTCTATTTACTTATTCTATAGTGCCATGTTTTGCACGAAATCCGAATTGATGCATTGGTATTGTATTATTTTCGTGGAGGAAAGGAGACATCTTTGATAGTAATACTTTTTCAAATACTTTTGAAAGACAGTGTAGTAGACTGATTGGTCTGTATGAAGACGGCTGCGTTAAGTCTTTTTTTAAGGCAGCAATGTGCCGTCGGAGATCGCGTGTAACTTGAAAACTATTTAATTTTTGTCTTTCAAAGTTTTGTTTTTCGTTTTTCGAATTTCTCCGAAGACTTCAGGCAAAGAAATGGTGGTGTACCACACAGAATTGACCGTCCTACGTTGCTCAAGCGGAACAGTCGCCACATGACCAGTTTTGCCGAAGAAACAGGCGACCATTTGCTTCGAAGTGCTTCTTCCACGAACAACTTTCGTTGGATTTGGCTCGTCTTGGAAGACCCACATGGTCGATTGCTGTTTTGTTTCGGGCTCATACGCATAGATCCATGATTCGTCACCTGTGACGATCTTATAAACGTCTTTTGAAGCACCGCAATCGTATTTTTTCAGCGTTTCTTTACACCAATCCACACGAGCCTTTTTTGAGCGATTGACAAAATGTGCGGGATCCAACGAGAACAAACCTTTTTACGGCCAGGTGTTCATGCAATATCAAATGTATGCTGGTGGGAGAAATGCATAGGCATGCCTCTATCTGAAGGTATGTTACATGACGGTCTTGCATTATCAGTTCACGTACGGCATCGATGTTTTCTGGCACAACGGCTGTTTTTGGACGACCTTCACGGAATTCGTCTTTGAGCGAGCGTCGGCCACGATTGAATTCGTTGTACCAGTTTTTCACAGTGCTATAGGATGGTGCTTCATAGCCATACAAAGATTTTAATTCATTGATGCACTCTTGTCGTGATAATCCACGTCGAAAGTTGTAAAAATGATCGCACGAAAATGTTCACGAGTTAATTCCATTTTTTGGCCGAGATGAATTTTTTAATTCCCTGTAAATAAAACAATTCACGATTAAATGACAAAACGTTCTGAGTGATGTTATGCTAAAAAATGTCAAACGTTCCAATGGAAATGTCAGATTGCACCTGACAACACTTAGTGTTGCCTAGGCCGGAAATATATATAGCAGCCGTATCAGACCAATTTCAGTTCGAAACAGAATATTTTTTCGTAAACTATGTTTTTGAAAGGTTTGTAGTTATGATTTGATTTAACTTTAACGATGGTAAGTCATGGGTGCTTGATATCGTTTTGAATACTTTAGGAATACCTAAACACTTCTCAACAGAATTCTGGTCAGCGAACTTAACGACGAGAAGGTAACCATTCGAAGAAATACCCTTCTCTGGATTTGTCGAAATCGCTAATTTTTTCGACGAACAAATATCAAAAGAATTCGGGTAAGCTTCTTTATTACCCGAATAGTATCTATGGACAAAAATTAATCCTATCTTTTTAAATACAAAGCGAAGAGAAAGAACTGGAGATAGCCAGAGAATCGTAAGCCGAATCAGTATAGAGTATTAGTTCACTATGCTCTCTTTTTAATAGAATCTAAATCTTGCGACTTGACCACTAATTATAATTGACTTTTAGAAATGCCTTGTAAATGAAATAGCAAGGAGTTTTCCTCTCACTCCTGAGATTTTTTCCAATGTTACTACCCTTCGTAATGAGCTGCTCCACCTTTCATTTCTAAACGTGTGAAACGGCTAAAGATAAAAAACTGAAATTTGGACAATATCCAATAGTTTTACAAAAAAAGTTATCGAAAGCTCTTTGCCAAAGCTGTGTGGAGGTGGCATCACCTTGTAAATTTCCTATTTCCTGCTCTATTTGTCAGACTGAGATTGAAATATCTCAGTAGACAGAACTTCGGCGAACCTAGCGAATTGGCTGGAATTGATTTTAACCGCATTAAAAAATAAATGGTAAGATAAAAACATTACGCTAGTTTATGAGGATCTGGCGATTAAATTTTAGAAGTCTATGGCATAAAGAATGAACATCTGTCCAAGTGGGATCCATCGATTAATTTAAACCCTACACCCTAACCCAACCTAACCTAAATCGTGATATTATTGGATATCAATGAATTATAAATTTCTTATTATTACATTGCTAAATGAAGATTAAATAAATAAATTTAAATAATAATTTAACAGTTTAAAACAATGTAAAAATAAATGTTCCGCCTTACAGCTTCTGCCACAATTGCCGGAATTAAGGAGTTACATGGGTTTCCTCGAGCTAATAACGACCTTTTTTTCATATAATAAATGAAATACTTTGTAATAACTTTTTATTATTCTAAAGATACATATGTATTTTGCAAAGTTTTTGTGAAATTTCAAAGGAAATTATTTCAAACTCGGCCACTGCGACGTTATTTCTAGCAGTCCCTCGAAAAAAGGTGCCTCCGCGTTAAAAGCAGAACTTCTTACAGGATCATCGGAAGTAATAAGAAAAAAAATACATATTTTAATTAAGACCATAAAAAAGAAATTTCATGACGAAAAAACAAAAAAGTGAATATTATACTTTTGGAAGACGTTTTAATAAAAAATTGAAAATTTTGGAGAAAATTTGTCTACGTTTTTAAAGTTTTGAGTGACTATATAGTTAAACTCAAACTGAAAGCTGAATAACATTCCTATAAATGACAACTTTTCAAGGGAGAACTTCAAAAACTATTACTCGAGTCAGTGGCGTAGCTACAACTTCGGGCGCCCGGGGCCAAGGATGTTCTGCCGCCCCCCCCCTTTATCTATCTACCTACAAGTTTCATGAGGTGGTTCGAACAAAAGTGAATTTTTACAAAAAAAAAAAAAAAACTTGCCGAATCCTATCCAGATGACTTGGATAACGAAGATTTATACAGTGACATTCAAGACAACCTACTTTTATTAAAGAGAGCGAAGAAAAACGAAGAACAAATTGGATTTTCGCCAGAAAAAGTTTTATTATACATTTCTTCAATGGGACTGGAAGCCTATAAGACGTTAGCGACAGCTTTAAAAATACTACTCACTATACCTGTATCAGTTGCATCTTGTGAAAGATCTTTTAGCAAACTTAAATTGATCAAATCTTACTTGAGATCGACCAATTCACCCTTCACCACAAACAAAATAAAATCCTTCGATCAGGCCCGGGATTATCTATTTATAAAACTATTTTTTTTTGTCCGATTGTTTTTAGATGAATCTCCAAGGACTTATGCTTGTCACCGCAAGTACCTTTTTTGGAACAGGGTCAAACTTCGGAAATTAAAGCTTTTTTTTTGAAATTTTCGTGACTTCAAGTCAACATATTACTGCTTTTGTAAAATAACATGATTTAGTAGCAAAAAAAAATACTGAAACTCTCATTTTTTCGTGCCTCTGACTACCCCTAACCCTTTAAGTTTGTCACGAAGTTTGTAACACCCTGTAGGAAGCGTTGGAGACTCTATAAAGTAAATATATAAATGATTAGTAGTTGAGCTGAGTTGATTTGGCCATGTCTGTCTGTCTGTCTGTTCGTCTGTCTGTATATATACGAACTAGTCTTTCAGTTTTTAAGATATCGTTTTGAAATTTTGTGAACGTCATTTTCTCATCAAGAAGCTGCTTATTTGTCGGAACTGCTGATATCGGACTTCTATAACATACATACAAACTGAACGATAGTAATCAAGTTCTTGTGTGGAAAACTTTTACATTTGACAATGAATCTTTACAAAAGTTGGCACAGGTTATTTTCTATTTATAATAATGTAATATACATTACATTACAAACTGAACGATCGGAATCTAGTGCTGGTATGGAAAACTTTTGCATTTGAAGTGGTATCTTCATGAAATTTTATATGGATTACTGCTTAAGGTAATAACATAATCTCTGAAAAAATTGTTCAGATCGGATTACTATAGCATACAGCTTCCATACAAACTGGATACATAGTTACTAAAAGGAATGCACCTGTGAATGGTATATTAGCTTCGGTGCAGCCGAAGTTAACATTTTTCATGTTTTTACATTAAAATAAATTGTACACATATAAATATTCATTGCGTACATATTTATTTAGTATAGCTCACAAAATTATCCCATCAAATCATTAAACTTTGATCGGATCAGCACGCAGAGTGACAGCATCTCAAATACGAAGGAATGTGTGTATGTATGTACATACATATAGAATATGCGTGTACTTCATTTTTGCATTCGTAATTAATACTAACCAACCAAGACGCAACGGCTCAACGCAATTGGAAATGCAGCAAAGCAGAGCATGTAACTGAGGAAAACTGCAGCGAAGAGACTCTAACTAGGAATAGAACTATTTATACATATATGTATGTATATGTACATAAAAATGTAGTATATATACAAATATGTTTACATATGGGTTTAAATGTATACTTTTAAATGCTTAAATTAGTATTCGAGCTTTAAGGGCACTCCTCAATAAAATTCAATTCTAATTAAATCCCTTTACAAAGTAAATCGCGAAAAAATTCAATATCTGAAAAAAAATCATCAGGATATAAATATGGAATTAAAATATTACTAGTGAACTTACATGCAAACAAATGTACATACATGCATATATACATACATACATACATACATATGTTTTAAAGTACAATGATACCAGCATACATACACACCTCCATATAAATCCATATATAGTATTATGTATGTATATATTTCCATACATACCTGAATGAGTTGGATCTGCTCCGCCTACAATGTCACTCGACGCGACGCGAGCGCAATGACGCTAAAAAGTCATGACATCGCGCACTCGGCGTAACGCTGCGGATACGCTTACTTGCTTCAGATTGGCCATTCAAGCATTAACTCCGCCCGGTTGCGTATTGTTAGCCATTCAAAGCAGTCAAACAGCCGCGACGACCAGTTACACAAACACAATGCTCTTTTTAACACACACAAGCAAACATACGCACATACATATAAGCCCCCACACACAACACATGCATATCCAATGCGATCGCAAAGTGACTAACACATATAGAAAGGCTCACCCATATACAGATAGAACATGGATACATATCTAAATGCGAGACGAGGCGATCGATGCTTAAAGGCAGAGTGAAAATAATTTTGCTTGTGTACAGAATTGTTGTAGCTTTATGCTGGTGTGTTGAGAAAAATATTGAATGGGTTTCTTTTTAAATATTCACGGCCGTTTCCACAAAGAGGCGCTTTTATAAAAATTTATTATGAATAAAGCTTATTCGGAAAAATTATGAATTATATGAAGACCAAGAAGGTGAACGTGTTTTTATATGATATTATGATAAAATGAATTTATCTCATCAACCATCATCCATATTCGCCTGAGCTAACACCATGTGACCGTTTTTTTTTATTTCCAAAACTGATAAATGACATAAAAGTAGCATTTTATAATGATATCCCATCCATTCATGTAGCAGTAACTGAAGAATATTCCTATTAATTGCATAAAAATATACGTATTGTATCTAATGGAACTTATTTTGATAATATCCACAAGTTTCAGGTCTTTAGAGGCCACGACCAATTGGTTTATTTTATTTTTTCACAAATTATTAAAGTTATAAGAACTGATTGAAGAGGAAATATGTTTTTAGTATTAGTATTTCATGGTACAGATAATATAGGTCGCCTGCATCTAAATCGGTAAAAGATAAGACAGTAGATGTGATACGATACACTTGTTGATGAAGTTACTAATAACAGCTCATTTCAAATCTATACTCATATTATCTGATCAAATATAACCCGGATTCGCAAAAGAGAACTTATATTTTCAAGCATTTTAATACAAATATTTATTATCGAAATAAACAAATAAAACAAGTAAGAAATGGCTAAGTTCGAGTACAACCGAACATTTTATACTCTTGCAACGGGGAAGAATCAAAGCACTTTAAGGTGTAAAACCAATCATATAGAATAAAGTCAGCCAGATGTTCGAAAATCCTGATATTAATTAGCTAGGTTAGGTCAAAATTCGCTCAAATTTATCAAAGATACACTGTTATGTGTAAAACACTCTCTTTTATTTCGATTGAGATAACTCACATATTGGCCGATATATCCAGCACAAAGTCACCTGGAAGTTCGAAAATCTTTATGCTAGGTATATGGGGGCTCTGGGAAATATTGGTCCGATTCAACCCATTTTTGACATACAGACAAACCATAATAAGAGAAAAATTATCACTTAATTTCAATTACATATCTCACACATTGACCGATATTTTCAATCAAAGTCAACTATAGGTACGGGTCTAAATATTCGATATCTGAGGCTTGTTGGACTTGAGAATTTTGGTCAGAAGGTGGCATAGACTAAAGGCATTATTCGTGCAAGTTTTATTCCGTTATATTAATTGCTTATTGATTTGTGTACTGAAACTGAGAATCAAGTGGAATTTAAAATTGTACTATATGGGAAGTAGGTGTGGTTACTGTCCGATTCCGGTAATTTTCGTCATGTGATATAGGACCATAAAAGGAATGCCATGCACCAAATTTTGTCGAAATCGGTATAGCGGGCCAGAGATGTGATTTCACCAAAAAGTGGGCGGTGCCACACCCATCGTCTAATTTTCACATCGGCTCCTATAAAGCTCTCTTATACCATTTCGAAGGTAAAATTAAATGTCCCTCACGTATTTAGGTATTGACTTATTGCGCTTTTAGTAGTTTTCAACAGTACCGTTATATGATGAGTGAGCTGGGTTATCATCCGATTTTATCCATTTTCACTCTGTAGGAGTTCTAATAAAATTTATGCTAACTTAATAAGGTTTTTATAGCTTTAGTAGTTTCGGAGATATGTACATTGAACTTATTAGAGGGCGGGGCCACGCCCACTTTTTAAAAAAGCCAAGTTACCATTTTATATCTTAAATTTGTAGTTAGTTATGACACTTTATAGGTTTTAAGTTAATGGGGATTTGTGGGCATGGCATTAGACCGATTACGCCCACCTACGAACTCGTAACTTTTTTGTATTAAGAAACCTGCATACCAAGTTTCATCAAGATATTTTAATTTCTATTAAAGCTACAGCTTACATGGACGGACGGAAAGATGGACAGACAGACAGTCACCCGGATTTCAACTTTTCTTGTCATTATGATTATTTCTATATTCATAACCCTATATCTATGTATCTCGATTAGTTTTAGGAGACACGTACAACCGTTACATGAACAAAATTATAATACTCTGGAGCAACAAGTTGCAAGAGTATAAAAAGTTGTAGGTTCATCTGTTGTCTATTTGTTACCAAAACAAAGATTTAGTCTAGTCTTCGTCTTCTCTGGTGCAAGTTCGCCTAGTGAAGTGCACTATTTCGACTTAGGGGCCCACGATTGGTAGATCATATGAAATGACGCAGAAACACCTCCGAATTCAGTTGTACTTGTGCTCCGAAGTGTGAAATCGCGGCACCAATCATGCTGACAGCATTCTCATGCAGCATATTGTCCACGCGGTCTATTAGGTTGACTACTTTGGTTCGCGAAATAAATGCACCTGTAATCGGCAATCCATCAATACAAGTTCGAAGAATTTTATCCCACTCTGGAATACCCCCTCCATTCTATGGAAATACCGTTAAAACAGAACTACTGAGGTTAAGTGAGGATTTTATATTTATCAGCGATTAATGGAATGAAAGAAATTAGATTCACCTGTTCTGTTTTTACACTTTGGACTGACTGGTAAACTGGCTTTTACCGAGTAAACCGAGGCAACGTGCTTTATAAACGTTCAGAAATTAAAAACACTATAGTTTAAAATCGTAAGCTTAACTTTAACCAAAAATACTTCTTCTTTAGCTTTTCTGTTACAGCAAATTATTAGCAAAAATAAAAATTTCTATCTCCTATCACCTTTGAATCCGCCCCTGTGTTTCTTATATGATGTACTTCATCTTTTTTCTATGCATTTGCGCACACACGAATGCATTGCAGCGCCATTAGCGCTCACCAACACAAAAGTCGCCCTACAGGCGCAAGATATGTACGTATCCGAGTGTGTATACCGTCGCTGTCTTCAAGAATAGATCGGCGTAAATGAATAACCAAACAGAATCAACACAAATACACAAGCAATTGAAATGCAACAACAAAATACAACAGCAAAACCAACAATAACAATGTGGTATTTTTGTTTCTCCTCACTTTCATACACACGATGCCAGACATGGCCGAAACGATCACTCTTGGTGGATGCTGTTGATCGTTGCGCTAAATGTGGTATTAGTTGAAACGAGCGCGGCGGCTGACGAACAACACGTTGGGGCACACATTCGTCGTATGCGTAGTCGAGTAAGAAAAAGTGGCAGAACGTGTCGCGTCGCTTCGCATCAGATCGCATCAATTATATTGATCGTAACGTGGTACATCGCATCGCAGAGCAACGCATCGAATCGAATCGAAACAGATCAGAGCTCAACATTGTCGTACGTACGTACAACAAACTTACAAACATATATACTCATACAAAGATTGAACTTCAAATATTGAGTGCTTGAAAAAGATTGAAAAAGAAAACAAACACTAAAGTGCGGGAAAAATATAAAAAATTGTGGGTGTTAAAATTTGTTTTTGCATTTCGCCACCTTTTTTGCACGATTTTCAAACGTTTGAGGTGTTTGTTTATGTGTGTGCGCGTTTTTGTTCCTTTTTATGCATTTGACTTCATAGAAACTTTGTTTGAGCTTTGCTCGAACGTTGTGTGATGGTGAAGGGCTTTTAGCATTTCGACATACGCGCTTAAATGCCAACGGTGACAACAACACGGTTAATAGACACACATATATATTTGAAAGAAATATTTTACGTGGACTCCGCGCCGATAGTAGAACTGATCTTTTTTTGGCTGTGTAACGATTTGAACCACAAAAAAGATAATCAAACATTGTGGCACTGCTATGATAAGCGCACCTTAAGCTTATTGTCAAACATAAGCAACACCGCTCAATAGTACGACCCTAGAGCTAAGCAATCAATAAGCGTGAGTTTGGCTATCAAGCTTGTTAGTACCTCTGTTTCTAACGAAAACCGAAATTAGTGCAAAATATTTGTATAAACAAAAAGTAAAGTGCAAGCTAAACTTCTTAACAGAAAAAAATACTACGGAAAAGTGCTAATAAAATTTATTACTGCCAAGTGAAGTATATGAATAGGCAGTGGCAAGCCAAACTAACGCAACGAAGAAGCAGAAAGTGATTTTTTAAGCCCATATTTGTATATGTACTTAAGTACATACATACTTACATTAAGAAATTGAACGCAACTACAACAAAAATAACAATTTATACCGGTAAAAGCTACACAATTTTGGGCTTGGAATTCCCCGAAGCGGTTTAAAGAAAATTACATAATTTTTTAGTGACATAGGCAAGCGCAAAACTATTAATTGGCTTACATATGGATCCAGGTAAGATTAACAGAAATCGACCATATATGTACATATGTACATTAAAATACACTGATTTAAATTATACGCACATATATATTATATATTTGAATTTATATGAAAGCATAAGACGATAGACGTAAAAGTAAGTTTTTTAGCATCAAACCCATTACTAACATTGCAAATATGAGATTTTGTAAATATAAATAATTTGGTTGATTGACTGGCTGTAAAGAAAGGTCCCACGAACACTTGACTGCAAGCGACAGCGCTTAAGCCATCAGCGAGTCCCAGCTAAGCAACTTAACGACTCACTGCATTTGATAAACTTTTATTTGATAATATTTTGGGAGAAAAAATTATTCTTGTAAGCCGCCGGCATTTTAAGTTCGCTTAAAGCGCCACTACTTCGATGTTTCTATTTTTTCTATAAAAGAATACAACCGAAATTTCACTTCAATCTTATTCATATTCTTGATCA
The DNA here is from genome assembly GCA_037783105.1 of Bactrocera zonata. Classification (NCBI taxonomy): domain Eukaryota; kingdom Metazoa; phylum Arthropoda; class Insecta; order Diptera; family Tephritidae; genus Bactrocera; species Bactrocera zonata. The sequence continues at coordinate 6,202 of JBAWJQ010005680.1, read as the reverse complement.
AAAAGCAGATTTGTATTTAAATATGTCTCAATATATACAAACATAGTATATATTTATTATGTCTTCATTAGCTCACCAATTAGTATATCACCATGTTCAGCGCCAGACGAATTAAGTTTATATAAAATTAAACAAGTTTATAAATTATAGTGTTGTGGAGCTTCTTAGTGGTTTTAGATTGTTTTTATTGCAGTTTTGTTTACATTCCGTGTTCATATTTACACAATTTTTCCACTCTCCACTTAAGGGCGACAAAGTTTAAGTAAAAAGTTTAAGCAAAAAGTAAGCATAATGTCATACAAGCAAATCGAACAAAATCAATTATTTTTTAAGAGTGATCCATTTCGAGGTTCCCTATTTTTTTGAAGAAAAAACACAGAAACTTCAAATTTAATGGCGAATGTTTATTATCATTCGAAAGAACACTCTCTGGCATATATTTTTTGAATTATTTCTTTCAAATGTTAGCCGCGGCTGCGTTTCAGATGGTCCATCTTGTTTTTCGATGACTCCTTCGAGCATTTCGACTGGTACACTGGCGAATGACACTCTTGATGTTCTGCTCCAAGGCCTGAATTGAAGCGGATTGATTGTCCGACTAGACTTTAGGCTTTATATATCTCCACAGAAAAAAATCTAACGCCGTGATATCACACGATCTTGGTGGCCAATCGACCGGCAAAAAAGTGAAATTATCTGCTCCCCGAAGTGTTCACTCACTACATCCATTGATTGGTACGATGTGTTTGAAGTGGCGCCGTTTTGTTGAAACCAAATGTCGCCGAGCTCACGAACTTTATTTCAGGCACACAATGGTCGGTTATCATGGCGCAATAACGGTCGCCATTGACGGTTACCTTCTCACCAGCATCAGTTTTGAAGAAATATGGACCGATAATTCCACTGGTTTCAAACCACACCAAGCCGTTTATTTTTTTCTAGATGAAATAGCAGCTCTTGAATCTTTTCCGTTTGCTTTTCGTCCCGACTGCGGCAATTTTGCTTGTTTACTTACCCAATGAACTAGAAAGGGTCCTCATCGTCTCATCGTCGGATGTCTTGGAACTTTTCAAGAGCCCATAGAGCGAAGTCATGTCGTTTGTAAAAGTTTTTCAGACGGAAGTCTTTCCATGATGAAATGCCAAACAATACTGAACAAAAATAACATGACAGCTTGACAGGATTCACGCGTGATCTGTCAAAAAAAGACTAGAAGACTATTGAAAAAAGTACCTCTACTTCGATCACCCGTTATAACTAAAATAATTCCAATAACAATACAAAAGGATCCCTGGACGCTGTTGGGATCTCGGATAAAATAAAAAAATCTGTCGTTTATTATAGTACTAAATAACAAGTCAAAGTTCTCAAGTTATTGGTGTCAATGTGATGCAATCTCAGTTATTTTTATTACACTGGGAAAAAGTGAAATTCGTATCTTGCAAAAGGTAATATTTTCTGACGAAAAAAAATCCAATGAAACAAAGCTATGACTTAATAAACTTTACGGCAAATCTGCCACGGTACATACAATGGTCAAATACTCGAAGGGCTATATTAAATACGAGTTTTTACAAATGAAAAGGCTTAACGTGCGCTTGAGTGGTTTTGAACATTGGTCAAAAGGTCAAACATTCAAACGGCAACCTCTCACTGATCACAAGCAGTAAAGACAAGTACTCTCGTCGATTTAAGACAATGGATGAAAAAGGAGTACATCACCAAATTTCTGAGGCACACGCCACAAATTGCAGGAGAAGCTGTGGCAATCAGGTATCAAAGGCGTTATATTATAGGTATATCTGTATAGATGAATAAAAGGCTGAAAGTACGGCCGGCGTACTTACTTTATTCATGTTTTCTTTTTTATAACATAAAAATTTTTATTTGAATTATTAATTCATAATTTCAGAATAAATAAAATAGTCGTTAACTTATTTTGCGATTTCTTGACATGTGCCAAATTAGCAAAACAGCAAGAAAACTACAAATTTATTAACATAAGAGCTAATATACATATTTTATTTATGTATGTACGTGTGCACATTTACCAAAAAGTCTCTACATATTTATAGACATAACTACTACAAACCAAAGTATAGCGTAAAGTGCGTGGCGGTGAGTCGCTCTCAAAATCGAACATATTTGTTAAATGAAAATTAATAAGTAAATAAACATTCAACAAAAATGTTGTCAAATAAATCCGTAAATTTTAGACCACCAAATCAGTAGCCATATATACATGCATACGTATGTATCTACCAAAGAGTCGGCGCAACAGCCTTTACAGTAAACAAACGATGATAGAGCCAAGAGAAGAGCTAAAGTAGCAAGACGTTTCCAAAATCAATGAAACTACTCGCACCAAACACATATACATACATACATACACAAATTTACGATTCAGCAAGTCAAACAAACATCAAACATTACAACGATCATTAGTTAAATTAGGAAGTCAGTCAACGATCGGTAAGCCATCGAACGTCTGCCTCACAACTAGACCAACAACACTAATGGTACCACCAGACACCACTCTTGACCCGTATCGTGTAGCGTGTGTATGTATGTATGTGTTTACATATCGAAGTGTTGTTGTTGTTAGTGACCAACGATCACAGTCAATGGTGGCAAACAGCTACCGACTGGCGGGCGATCATGCGCAACTACAAACGACACGTTGCATCGAAAATCGTCGGCAAACATATAGTATAGCATAAGTCATATAAGAGCATAGTACGTTTGGAAAGGTACAGCGAACATATGACTCCAATAAAAGATATTATGCATATATACCGTCGACTATGTTTACTTTGTACTTGGCAATCCAGCAACACGGTAGCTCTCTAGCCGTGAATGATGGAATGATCAACACCGGCGAGTGTAACCCTGTGCCTTTACGCATATGTTTGTGTGTGCAGGTATGGTTGGGGAGCTATTGATGTGCCCGAACACAGGTTGAAATCTCGATTTAGCAGCGGGAGGCTTTGAAGAATTGAGATTTCAGCGCTAAAGTGTTTATATTGTTTGTCGTGCGTTCCTCAAGTTGTTGGTAAAACACTTCAAGTGCTAGCTCATTTTCTCTCTTTAAGTTACATATGTATGTACATGTGCAGACACAAAGCACTGTACTTACCGACATCTTTAAAAAAAGTATTTTATAAGTGTCGAAATCTTATAGTACAAGAGCTAATTAAAATCATGAAGTTATATGGTTAATAGCTTAGAAGGAAGTTCTAAATATTGACTTCAGATTACCTCAGCTGATGACGAGAAACATGCATACATACATATTATCGGATTGGATCGGTAGAGGAAAGATGCGATTAAAGCTTCCATTTGGTTTATCCTAGCGTCAAAGGTTATGTACATATATGTATAGGGTATGTTTTTTATAGAATTTACAGTAATTACATAATTTTTAGGTACTCTTAAGAGCTACCACATAAAATGTTCATCTAACAGAATTCTAAAAGTACATATACTTGTACTACATATGTCAAATTTCAATAAGTTAACTTCGTTTAACGGTTTTCAGTCAGAAAGTTCTACTGGCAAAATTGTTCGGAAACTATTAACTTCTCACAAGTATTAAATATAAAATGTCTCAATTTGGCCCAACGTGTTGAGTGTTTTTTGGATTTTATACATTGAAGAGTATGTTAAGAGTATATGTAATAATCAATTGAATACCTTATAACGGAGACAGATATTATTAGATAAACCATATAGAGTTTGTTTGACAGTCGCGGTTCCTAGTGCATTGATAGAAAAAAACAATATATAGAAATTTTTTGGGCTCGTGAATTCTCGGTATGCGTCGATTTAAAAAAAAATATTGATTGGTTCAATCAAGTTAAAATTCTTTAAGAACTCTCAAAATAGGCTCCTTCTGCGTCAGCGCTGCCAGCGCGATTTCCAGAATAGACTTGAGACCAAAATGCTTGCCTTTCATCGCCTTTTTCAGTTAAAGAAAAAAAGGCAAGGCGGCTGCGGAAGCGTTGGGATGCCGGCCTTGGTTAGGTAGCTGTTCAAAAGTAAGCGGTGTGAGCCAGGGCGCTGTCGTGGTGCAACTTCCAATCGGCTGCGATGTCTTGTCGGACCCGATTGACCCATCATTTGTGATGGTTTGTTTGTTTGAGGACTTCCACATAAGCTTGGCGTTGATGATTTGTTCAGGGGGTTCATGATGCACGATGCTTTTGATGTCAAAAAAGACAATTAGCATCGTTTTCACTTTGGATGTGCTCATTCATTAGCGACCTCTTTTCGGCCCTTCAAAAAGGCCTGGTGCCACCGAAACACAGCACTTCTCGATAAAGCAGATTTACTCGAGATTCACACAGAACTTAATCGCATACCTCTGCTCTAATGAACGCTGCATTTTCGGCTTGCATCACTCACAGAAACACGTCGCGCGAAAATGTTTGTCTTGACTCCCCAGGTGCTCGGAGACTCGTTCGTTAGTTAGGGACGCGCTCTACAAGTACAGTCGCGGCGGAAGAAAATCAGTCCTATTACTTACCGGACAAACCTTGTATGTCAAAAGATGAATGTCCTGTGTACCAAATCAATTTGTATCATCTGTGGACGGATAAATTAATTCCTTTAACTCAAAATATAGAAAATAAAAGCAAGAAATAGACTACTTGGATATAATTATACAATTTTTTTACAACATTAAAAAAGGTACTATTCGTGTTCTAGCACTGGATAGCTAGTTTCTCGAGTCCTTGACCAGTTGTGAGCTTCCATTACTTTTTACGCTTTCGCAAGACGATTTTGGTCCAAATGGAATGGAAAGGTGTAGTGGGCACTTTAGAACGGCGAGTCTCTATTGGTGTCCATGGTTAAAAATCTTACCGGACGACAGTTGTCGAAGCTTTTTGGAAGAAGACGAGGTAAAAACATTTCAGCCCTTCCTTCTAGATTCTCCCGCTATTGCGAGATCAAAACGTAGACGCCTGGGTGTTTACCCGCTGAGCTGAGGTAACAGAAATAAAACGTATTGTATTGGTTTTAAAGCGCTTCCTCAACTCGATCTGATTATAGTTATATTTTCTGACTTCACAAAGGCCCGTATAGATGTAGTGGTCCAAGTATGATCGCCACCTTTAGTAAAAGCCATAACCTAACGAAACGCAAGTTATAAAATGAACTAAAAACATACAAATCATTTATTTTTCCTTGGCGTCCAACTACTCATGCGCATTGAAGAAATCGATAGTGATTGAATGATTAACTCTTAGATCTATCAACAAAATCACACGTGTTTTATATACATATGCACATATGTATGTGTGCATATTCGAAATCATATTTCCATTTGACGCCGAACCTCCGGTCGCCACTGGCAATTCGTCGTCACATTTCCGAGCCGCCACCTAATTGGCTTGCTCAGACCAACTTGATACCACAACTACGACAATATTTTAAACTTCCTTACTTGAAACATTGAGCGTCGCGACAAATATCAAGCTCAGCTTGTTATTCGACTTTTATTGAATGCATTAAATATATTTTCTGCATACAAATATATGTATAAATTGTACATATGGGTACGTAAGAACATATTATTTTCAGATTTAACTTTTGAGACCTTTGACGTCTCCGTAATCAACTCCACCGTAATACAAACTTACATACATATTGATATGTGCGAACATACATGTGTATGTATACATGTCGGTGTCGCTATGCGTTCATGGCGATCGTTGACAAGTCTGGTGGGCTTAGAGTCGGGTCTTGCAAGTACCGCTGGTACCGTACAGCTGTGCCGGTTGGCATCCATGTTTGCAAGTATGCTTTTCCATTAAGGCGTGTACACAATGACGAGACTATACAAGTGTTTACCTAGTCTTGTTGTTGCGGTTGACTCTCCTGCAAGTTTTGTATATGTATATACATATGTGTGTGCAGCTACTGGTATTCCTGCAACCAAGTTAATAATGAATATAAACTGCATATATATATGTATGTATATATATGCATATTATACATATGTATGTGTGTGTTTATGGTTGTGTCGTCGAATGCTTAATTTTTGTGTTGATCCCTTTACGCATTTGTTTTATTGCTCATTTACGATCTCAGCATTTCTTTGCTTAGGACCAAAGTGTGATTAGCTACCGAAGTAGAGATATTGACTGCCGTTGCTGGCTGTTAGTCACGCACTTCTGAAAGCATTCATGTAGTATGTATG
>JBAWJQ010005678.1:0-37033 GCA_037783105.1 Bactrocera zonata | reverse complement strand
GTTTTCCAACTTACTGCCGGTCCACTATATCGCTTCAACCATTTGCATCCATCAGAAGTCTGCTAAATGGGCTACTTTTGGTATCAGGTTGTTACTTGGATATTTATTCAAGTGAAGGTCAAGGTGTTTCAGCCTTTCTCTATCAAAAGTAGTAAAGCAAAGTAAAAAGTACTTTACACACGCTTACATAAAGACGACTTCGTTGGTGGTTTTCTTGAACTTATTGCTTAATTTTTTCCAGCCCAAAGTCTTAACCTGCCAAACCCTGATGGTTTTTTTTTTTGTTTGTTTTATTGATTAACTAAATATTAATTCAATTAAGTAATTACTTCTTATAGCCATTAACAATTATTGAAAAAATTGATGAAATAAATTTTACATTCCAGTAAAATCCATTATTGAAGGAAATTACTACCTATGAAGTCGTATAGTAAAGAAATACCATATTTATTGTAATGATCTTCGAAATTTTATGGAAAAACAAACGACTGTCATTCAAAGCATATGGCGCCATATCTCCAAGGGCTATTGTATTGTTATAATATTTTTCATCACATTTTGCGATATCATTTATTTATCGTTTTACTTTTTATTGGGCTTATTCGTGTTAATGCACCAAGATATACTCGTACATAATTATATGCAAGAATGTAATCAAGTTTTTACAGTACATTGATTGTGGAACACTCGCGGTGAGCGCTCGCTTCGGTCAGCTTTCGGACTTGTTTTTGTCTTATCATCACCTATTAATATTGCGTTCATTCATTTGCAATTGAGCGGTTGTGCGTGCGTATATTCCTTCGAATCACCACACTGGAGCCGCCATTCGGCAGTGTAATACAAATTTAATAACAACCACGCCACCGCAAGCCTGTTTGGACATGAGCAAAAAACAATAATAATAAAAAGTAGTAATAAAAAGTAAGGAAGGACAAAGTTCGAGTGTAACAGAACATTTTATACTCTCGCAACTTGCAACGATCACGATCATTTTCAATTTATAATAAAACAAATAAATAAACAAATATGTACCATAATTCCACCTTATTCCTTCTCAATATTCTTATTATTATTGTCCGCATATGGTTTATATGTATTTTTGTCAAGCACTTCGCAAGCATACGCGGTAATTTGCTTCGCAGGAACCACAATGATTATAGGTTTTTTGGTTTTTTTATAGTAGGTGGAAACTTCGAAGGCTGGAGTCCGGAAATCTGCTAAGCCTAACCTACTTTCAACTCAAGACTTTGTGGCCTCCTTCGTGGGAGTGACAAGACATTTTACGTCTCCTCTAAAGCACGCACAGACTGACGCCTGTTCTGCTGTATGTTTCTTAATTTATTCATGATGGAAGTTGTCGCTTAGCGAACAGCTTTTCACTTGTCAGTGGAGTGACACATAAATGAAGTCAAATTTTCAACCATTAAACTACAACCTAGCGGAGCGCATTTGGGTTGCTGCCACTGATTTTAGAATTTGGATATACAGATTTTATAAGCAGTTCCAAAGGGGTCTATATTCGCTCCTTCACAGATATTTTCAAAACAGAATATAGGTGCTCCACGGCGTATGAGTGCCCGCCTTCCGTTAGCGTCTCGCACATTTAATATAATGGACATTTAATACAATGAATGTAGCATAAACTTTATTTCTATCATAAATTTCTAACAAATGTTCTGTCAAATATGTAGTGTGTAGTGTTACTCATACGCCCCGACTAAACAAATGACGCTGTTAATGAGGCCTGTGTGCTTAAAGGAAATGAAATTGAATCAAAAGTATATAGAGAGTAAGAAGATAAAAGAGTGTATATGACACACTGAGAGTGGGACAGGGAAACTGACAGCAGATCGGGGCTGTAAGGTATTATTGTAGATGACTTGCTGTCAGTGAGCAGATCGTAATGAAAGCGAGTTATACCAAAAATTCCAAAGAATGTGAAAGTTAATTTATTAATAATTAATTGCTGCCACTGATAGGCAATCAAAGGCAGAATAAAAGACTACATGAATATTGTACGTTCAGAGTCTTCCTTCCCGGCAATGATGTTCTACAATAAGATGCATTGCCAAAGTGCTATGAATACGAGACAACTCAATATGAATTTTAGATTATATACAATCATGACTGAGCACTTGAATATGAGTGAATTAGGTCTGGATACGTAACTGACCTGTTTGCTATTTGAACCCAGACAAATCTTTTAAGGTGACGACTATTCGTGAGACAAAGAAGTGTTTCAGCAAGAAAAATTAGTAACGACACGTGAAGCAAAAAAAATTATACAAGCGTTATTGCAGAAAAACATTGCTTTCAACCAATGAGAAAGACCTAGCTTTGGTTAAAAAAACTAAAGATATTAAGTGTTATAAGAACGAAAACTTACAGTAGGAGATTTGCTGTTTTGATTTTTTTATTTGAAAATAAAAGAAATTTCCAAATGAAAAAAAAATATATATATATAAAAAAGGGATGAAAACTCATTAGGGAAAAACATGTTAAATTACAAACTCTTATTTCTCCAACTTCTAACCAACACATACAGATGCGAACAAAACCTTCGAAAATGAATTACGAAGTCGCTGTTTATGTGGTTGCTACATGCTGTGGACGGAAAAGCGAGTGAAAGTGGCATTCTACCGATTGACACATGCCTTGTTGGGACTTAGGCAAACAATAGCACACGCAAAAAACAGAAGCATTAGCATTATGACAACAATAATAACCTGGAACATGAATGATGCGCGGATGTCATTTGTGAGGTTCGGAACCGCTGAAGAGCATGTTTGCTTTTGATCTATTAGCATTGAATCCATCATTCTCTGCTGTGGCATCAATAACAGCAGAAAGGCGCAACAGCATTGGTTGGCCACTTTGACTGATAATGGCGCAAGCAACCATTGGTTGGATCTGGACCGTGGCTGCTGTTGTACTATCGGGAAGAGATAAATTCGAAAATATTGGCGTGAAAAAATTGTATAAGCTCTGACCATTTCTGAGAACGAGTAGGTGAATTGGGAGGGATGAGGTACTAGTTACGATTTGATTGAAAAGATGTCCACAAATCTGAAAAAAATACTCATTTAAATTAACGATGCTCATAAATTAAAAAAAAACCTTATTACCTTAAAAAACAGTATTAGGGATATAATAGCGACATATCTTCAACGGCAAACGATATGTTGCAATGATTTTGTGTATTTCAACCATAAGTTGGCTTTTTAAGGCAATTTATTTACCGTTTTCCTTATTTGAGCCTACGTTTGAGTGAATGTACGTGTATATAATTTTTCCGTATACGCTTTGTTATACACTTTAACAAGTAATAAGTCTGCTGACATGTGTCTCTTAAAACAATAAAAATATATATAAATGCATATTAGTACACTACTCAATCCATAGTTAAGAAATAAATTCCCAAAAAAGTCCTTTTTACCTTGAAACCTTATCTCTTATTTAACAATTAAGTTCTGAATATAACATCATTAAAATGATCTCCACGATTCCTTTTGCAAGAACGAATTCTTTGAATCAAATTTTTAAGTTTTTTCCACTGAATCAAGTTGTGTGTCATGAAAATCATGTTTAGTATCGACGTCAAAGGCTTGAAGAGAGTCTGGTTTATTACTTAAAACCAATGACTTCAAATAACTCCCCAATATGTAGTCTAAAAAGGTCAAATCACTCTTAAAGACCATTCAATGTCACAATTTCTTGAAATAATAGAATCTCCAAACTTTTCTCTCACTACAAAAATTCGGTTGTTGCATGTGTGCTGGTTGTTCATGAATGATTTGTGGGGTTTCTTCGCACCAGAATCGGCAGTTTTGTTTATTTACCGGGCCACTCAGATAAAAGTGAGCTTCATCGAAGAAATGTTCTTAAAAAATCGGCGTAGTTTTCAAGTTATTCCCAGGCAAAATCAGCAAATTCACGACTTCAAGGATGCAAGCCTAAATACTTTTACAAAATTCGCCAGGTTGTGGCTTGAGATAGTCCTAATTCTTGAGAACATCTTCGAAACAAATTGCGGTCTTCAGCAACACTCGCCCGAACGGCAGCAATATTTTCATTACTTCTAGCTGTTCTTTGTCTTATTGGCACTTAGGCATCATAACTATATACAAAATGTACCCTAAAATTTTTCAACAGTTTGAAGAAAGAATTAATTGATTAATTTGCGAAAGCATGGATAACCTAATGTATATATCAAATTCCATCTTTTATTAAAAGGTTATCCGTTTTTATGCTCTGTTCGTCAAGAAGTTTGGCAGTTATTTCATTGACTATTGTACATATGTCACAATGCCACTCACATTGATGTGCAAATAAATATACCCTTGTAAAACAAATAACAGTGACTTGGTTAGCAAAGGGTTGAAGTGACGTAATATAAACCCAAAAGACAACAACAACTACTCGAGCATCCGCGAACTCAACCCAAAGAATGTTGAATCACAGTAATCGGAGATTACGTTCTTTGGCAAGGATTAAGGTTGTGTTTATTGAACCAGTGAGCAACAGAAATGAGCAGCAACACAGTTATATATATGTGTATATGTGAAAGTTCAGTTTTCACACGCCATATAACAACATCTGCAACCATTCTCAATAAATCATAAGCAGCTTTGGTTTTCATAAGTTTACAAAAATTTGTATAGTTATATAACTACACATATACTTATATATTACCTGAGCTAGCCACTAAAAGCAAAAGCATATAATGGTTAACGCTAGTATCGTAGGATTGGTGTTGACATTGATATCATGGATATGTAGAACAGTTTTTTTTGGTTATCCCTATTGTCGAATCCAACTAGTGACATACTGCGATTGGGTTAGTAATTTTTTTTTTTCATTTTTCGCTCTTTAATATTCAAGGGATTAGTTTGCATATAAAAAAATTTCAAATTGTTTTTTTTTTTTTTTTTTTTTTTTATATGTTTTTTTTTTTTGGTTTTTTGGTTTTTTGTCTTTTTTGTTTTTTAATTTAGCCGCTGGTATTTTGGTGTGATGATGCCAGCTCAAGTATTCCATTACGTCACCGGCTGTAACAACGTTTGTGTGTTAAACCCTTGTCATAAGTTGACACGTGATTTTATTTTGTTTTACATTTTAATTAGCATAGAAATTGAATAAATATCAGTAATTTCGAATTCAGCATTTCATCGCCTCGTAAAAAAGTGTGAAAATCCGATTTTAATTGAATTGTCATTTTTCAAAAGTTTTGATCACTTATTTTGCATTTTTTCAAAAAATTTACTCTTTGCGGTCTCAAGTACCATGGCAGCAGAGATATTTCTTTCCGTTCAACAGAAAGCAGGTAAAACCCCAAGGACATCTCAAAACATCAAGAAAACAAATTTAGTGTAAAAGTTCTTGAAAATAAAAAAATAATATTTCAAGGGACCAAAACTTTAAAAATATTTCTGAAAATCGAATTATTTTAGAAGTTAAGATCTTTAGACCGTGACAATTCCAGGGGTTAAGTCAAAACAACCGACGACAGGAGGAACCAAAAGAAAATTTTTCTGAATCACTATTTTCAGAACGTTGATAAGAAAATCATAATTTCTAGTTATACTTAAAGTTTAGGATGAGTTTTATGAACATATTTTTATCGCGAAATATCGTTTCAAAAAGTAAAAAAAATTATTCTTTCTAAAAAAAATGAGAACGTAACAAAAACTATTAAATTATTATATACCTGTAAGGAGTCAGGTAGGTTAGTGTGGAATTTTAGATTAATTGAATTGCTATGTGGAAACTGAAAGAGAAAAATGCCTCTTCACTTACTTTTTACTTGCTCTTATATTTGCATTATTTCCAATTTAAGATGAAGGCATCAGCACAAAAATTTATTTCGGTCACTTTTTTATTACAGAAAAATATATTTATATTTTCAGCCAACATTTTGGGAAATTAATGTGTGAAATGAAAATTGGCCTTCATAACAGCAATACTCAGCTTCAGTTTATTTGTCATTTAAATTGACCACATAGAATATCACTCATACGCCCCGTTGTACTCATAAAGGCTGTTACATTCATTTCATACATTCATTATAAATTTGTGTGCAAATTTGTTGCCATAAAAGAGGGGAAAATTTAAATTGCTATTGTTTCTTCGTCGTTCATGCAAACGCCCAAGTTTCCTTGCTTTAGTAAACGTAAAACTTGTAATTTGTTGCTGAATTTATATCCTGTTTGTATTCGATGTTTTTGATAACAGATTAATTTGCTTGCTGCATATCGTAGAAAGAGTTAATTTTACTTAAATTTGTTTTTCACAGCGATTATTAGTTTTACAAACACAAATTCATCCCAATTTTCATACGCTTTAATGAAAAAATTCCCGGCAAAAGTTAAGAGACATTTGTAGTCTATGGAGAGTGCAACTTAAAATAACTGCCATATGTTATATTGAAGAATTCAATATGAAAACATTTTTTCAAAAGTTTACAAAATTAAATGCAAAAACCAGGAAATGACTCTCGCTGTATCAAAAACAAAAAAAAAAAAAAAAAAACAAAAAAAAAAAAAACAATCAATGCATTGGCTTTCAAAATATGAATAATAAATATGCACATAAATAATCTGTCTGATTCGGTTTTTCATTCACAAAATGTACCCCAGAGATTAAGTAAACCCACAAATATTTCCCAACACATTGACAAATAAATTCAATAGTAAATAAAAAGGCGCGAAACTAGTAAACAACGCACATGTTCGTAGAAGGTTATAAGAGCATACACACGTGTGTATGTGCAGACACTCATCTATACGTTGCTCTTTTCATGACGATTGCCACAGGTATGTACGCATTTATGTACAGATGTAATGCATATGTATTCCTGCCATAAATTACTGAATTTTTATTTAAAGCACTTTTCTTTCATGTCTTTCCCGAGGCATATTTTCCTTGCCAATTCAATGTTGTTCATGAAAATTGAATGTATATAAGTATTCCTTACAAAAATAAATAATTCAATTCAAAATAAATGTTTACGTTTTTGATTAGAAGCCAAAAAAAAATTTCCGATATTGCAATTTCCGATTTGATTCCTAAAAAGGCTCGTATTCTCTTTATAAAATAGTAATAATGATAGAGACATCAAAATGTCTTCATTTATTGTTTCGTGGCGCCTCCTTTCTTTTTAGTCATGGTTTTAATTCGTTTGTTGATTGTATGAGGGGAATCTTGATGAAACCTTGGGAGCAATTTATTAATTATGTTAATTTATGTTAATGGTCTTGGTCAAATTAGATCCAAATCGAGTGAATCCTACTCAGTTATGTGCAGAATATATTGATCAGTAAGTATTATTTATATATAAAGTTCAAATTAAGTTCTCGAGTCTACCAGAGCAATGCCAAAATTATTGACCGTCCCTTTCTCTGCCATATTACCCCATATCATGATTTTCGTCCTTCCACCTGACTTCAAATAGTTCAGGCTGATCAAAATGTGTGGCAATTAAATGAAAATAAATACAATAAACCAATTCCCTGGACATTGGTTAAAACCCCATATCCTTAATATAATGAATTGCGATCGTCTGGTTGATGTTTTCTACATCAACTTAATATATATTAAGTTACCCACTGACACGAACTAAGATATGGCAGTAAAACTAGGTCAGAGTTTATTTCCACCAGTTGTTGTATATGTTGAAGATATTTCTTACAAAAGTGATATATATACGAACAACATTCGAACTATATAGTCGAGCATAATTGAGAATAGTTGAGTGGCATAGTAGTATAAAGTAGTCAGGAGGGGCAGACAAGCCGCTGCCTGACAATTGAAATGTAAACTAAATTAAACGTTATAAATTGGAATAAGTTAAGTGAGTTAATAAGTTGTGAAAAATGTGTAAAAATATTAAATTAATGAATTAAATAAATCAGAAACTACATGTATACGCACAAGCTTGCCTTACGACTTATAGAATGCAAGTATTCTTTCCGAAATGGAAATGAGAATTAAAAAAATTTAAGCAAATAATCGACTTAATTAGTTATTATGAGCTTTATTCAATGCATGTTCATCAGCAAATTTTACAATTCAAAGTTGCAGATATACATACTTTTTGAAAATAATTGAGATATTCAAATAAGGCAGAAACAAACTTGTCAATAACCGCAAAAAAGAATTATATGGCAATAATTTTTGGAGAAAACAAAACTACATTTTTTGAAACAAAATCAATTTAAAATTTTTTGAATATTTGTACACACTTCAGTGTACATTGTTTGTGGTTGTATGAAAGTATTGCTTACTTCGACCAACATTTATTGACTATGCTCCACTAAGCATTGCAATTTCACACATAGCTACGTTTTGTCAATTTCATTTCCTTCGTGTTGGGATTTAATGTGCAAAGTAACACGATCGATGTGAGGTGACAGAATAAAGGTGTGACTTCATTTATCAAGCTTGTCGCGATAAGCTGCAAATCAGAAGGCAACTTTAATCGGTAATGCACTAAGAAGATTACTTAAAGACGATTCTTTAACGACGCTGCTGGTGAGGCTGGCGCTAACCTTGTTAAACCTAAGCTCTTTACGATTGGCTACATATTTGTGTATGTAATACAAATGTTCCATATTTTAAATTTCTTGATTTGTAGAAATAAATAAATAACGTCAAAATACTTCTGTAATTTTTTTGGAACGAAGTTCCTTACGGCAGGCTTGCAGAAGATAGGATTTTGCTGCGGGAGCTAACTGAAAAAAAAGTGATAGTAAAAACCGTAAGAAATAACCGTAAGAAATAACCCGTAAGAAATAACCCGTAAGATCGCTAGTTATAGCCTACTTTTAGGTCTTGCTCTATTATAGCTCTATTATATCATTTGTAATAACAATTGATAATTTAAAACAAAAAAATATTTACCAATTTTTATTTATTTTTTGCATAAAAAAAATTTCTCTTTGAACAAAATATTAAAATTTCATTGAAGTGAAAGGTATTAGTATGGCCACAACGATATTGTGTACATGCAAAATGGACAGCTGTGTTGTCTTGTGTACATGCCGACCATGCTGCACTAAATACGTTTATGGGGAGTTGAATTGTTGCATATTTTTTGGCGCAGGCTTTGAGGAAATAACCCGTAAGAAAAAGACTGTAGGATCGCTAGTTATAGCCTACCTTTAGGTTTTGCAAAATAATTAGGCATGAAAATCTGTAACATTATTGTATATGCAAATTAGTTTTGAGTGAAGTGCGGAACACATAGAGCGCGACAGCTGCAAACTACATCTGTCAAATATTAAAATACAGACGTTCTTATGGACACTGTTATTTTGACAGCTGCACGACTACACGACTGCAGGCTGACAGTTGTCGTTCCCGCTAACTTGAATATTTCCTATATTTGCCAACGGCAGTAGGACGACAGTAGAGTTGACAGTAGAATGGAAGGTAGAAAGAGGAGGTAGAGTGGTGATGTCACTAATATGTAAAATGTAAAATTATTCACAGGTCTAACAAACTTGACGTTATTTTACAAATAAAAGCATAAAATACCTCTATTATATCATTTATAGTAACAATTGATAGTTTAAAACATAAAAATATTAACCAATTTTTATTTAGATATAATTTGAATTATTTTTTTATTTTACGTAATTCATTATTTCTTAAAATACTAAATTTTCTTAATACTTATCTGTACTTTAATAACAACTAATCAGCGAAATTTGAGAGAAAAATCAGGACAACCTACATAAAATAAAATTAAGCACATTTTTTTTTTGCAAATTGTATCGATTCTACATTATCCGAAGGAACTTCGTCCCTGCCTGGTGTCCCACGACAGCGCATTTCTTGTTTTAAATAGTCAGCAGAGGTCGATTCTTGGACTCTTCTCTTTTGACATATTTCGCAGGTATATGAAAATGTTGTGTTAACAAAATCTAACTGTAAATTAGAAAGTAGAGAATCGATCACAGTAAATATGGTGTTCATACGAATTGGCTTATATGAAAGACAACTCTGGAAAATCGCATTTATTTCGCTGCACTAACTCTGTTGTTTGGAAACTACTTTTATGATAGACTTGATAAAACAAAGCTCAAGTCTTATTCAAAAAAATTGTTTAAAAAGTATTGAGTAACATAAAATATACAGAGTCCTCATTTTTTGACCAAAATAACTGACCCTGCGGTCAAAGAATTTCACCACTGGGAGAACAACAATATCAACATTTCCGAGCATTCAGAATATTTACGAATGAAGGATATTATAATATTTCTCAAATCAGAGCGTATTGCTCTATAAAAGCTACCCATTACTCCTTTCGTAAAATTGCCTTGATTGTGTTTTATCCAGTGATGGTAAGGTTGACGGGAAAGTAGTCCAGACAGTGGATCAGCTAAGACAATATATTTGCAAAAAAGCCGCTGTGATTGTCATTCACGAAACCGTTATAGATCTTAGCGATCTTGTTGAATAATTTGGAAATATTTTGTACGAATTCTAATACTTTTTTGTGTAGTCCAAATTTCGTCTTTCCACAAAATCCACAAAAATATTATTGTAATAAAAAAACTTCTTGCACTTTAGGATAGATTTAGCTCATAACCATTTAACTTGAAATACATATGTTACATATGCACCTATGAATGACTACGTATATTAGTGAGAAATAGGAAAGAGCCATGGAAAAAAAGTTTCTCTTCCTTGCAGTTATTTTCGGAAAACTTATATAAAACTCTCTCAGTTCGAAAAAAAAATCTCTCTTTAATTTACTGTGAATGTTTTGATCTTTTACACACCAATAAAACGAAAAAAACGAGATCCATTTATTCCACCGAGCAATTTTGAATCGCTTCGTCAACCAAACTGAATATAAGGCCGTTCTGTAGACCACCTAATTTTACAATCACTTCATCGGCGTGAATGGGTAGCTGAGCATATGGAAGGCTACTATCGATACAGATAGCAACAATATCAATAGTAATAATTGCATAGCATCGGCGGCCGCTTCGGATGTGCTTATCTGTAAGTTTGTGTTTGACTTTGGTATAAAATCCAATTAAGTCTGTATGCCTTTTTAAGCAAAATTTTGTTCGGCAATGACGAAATTACGGCATTTGGGATAAAAAGCAACTTGAAGAGATTTAAAAACTGTCATTTTAACCAGAAAAATGCAACGATTTGGTGTAGCTTAGGGGCCGGTGCTATCATTGTTCTACATTTCTTCAAAAATGATGCCGATAAGAACCGTCAGTGGCTAAGTTATTGCGCCACGATATGCAACTATTTAATACTTGAAATTAAAGCTCGTGATCTCGGCAAGATCTTTTCGATTCAGGACTTGGAGCAAAACATCACGCGTGTCATTTGGCAGTTACGTGTGAAAATGCTCGAACGAGTCATCAAAAATTGGACTCAATGTTAAATTTACCTTTTGTTAATTTGTTTACCCTGACTGTATCCTCATTTCCGCTACGCTCAGAGTAACCGGTCCGCAATTCCCTACCTCTTTTATTTATTGCTATAGCAATTTAATGGTTGAAATAAATTTAAAAATATACATATCATTCTTTTGCGGCTTAGTAGGAAGCTTTATGCCCAAAAGTTAAGCTAGAACTGTAGATTAATGCTAATTGTTGTTTGAATAGGTGAAAATATGTAAAGTATTCAAGTTTCTAACGTCAAACAATACAAACAATAAACTTCGCTAAAATACATTAAGTTGGTAATGAAAGTTAATAAGGATAATTTGGCTAAATAAGAATTATATGATTATTGGCGCTATTTGATGCTTCATCAGTAATTAGCTAAAAGCTCTTTAAAACCAATTTCAGACCACAATGGTGTTTGGGATTACCCAGCTTTTACTTGTCTGTGTGCTATTGATTATTTCAATGTCGCAAATTTACGTTAATCCAAATTGCTGAGTGCTTTTGTCCCCTTCCACCTCCGCAGCGCTTTATTGCCAGCAACACGCATTTAATGGATGTTATTGAGAAATTGCAACAATGGGTATGTATATGATATAATAACAACAATAATGACAATATCAAACCATAATGTGCCTATAAAGTGACGTTCCCGCATCGTGCAGCATGCAACATGTTTATTGAGGGCATTGGTGATAAAGCCACAAGTGGTGGTCTCGCGAAGCCAGCAGATTTGCGGTGGCTCCAATGACAGACGGGAACAAAGTCAAGGCAGTGACGAGTACAGTGGTGTATCTACCAGTAGATACCATATCAGTCACCAGACCAGAGAGAAAAGTAATTAGTTCGCTGTCTGATTATAAACTTGCATTCGTTACACTGCGGAGAAGAGTGTTTTTTTCGCGAGTGATTTTTTGGAAGTTTTGATTTTACTTGTGCTAAAAAAATCTTCTTTTAAGAATGTAAATATTTGTTAACCTTCGTCATATATTTTTTTTAGAAATAAAATATCAAAAAACAAAAGTAAGGAAGCGCTAAATTCGAGTATAATCGAACTTCTCACACAAATTTCACGGATCAAAGCCGGAGATATATCTTCAGATGGTGGCAAAACTTCAGGTTTAAAGTTGTTGTGAAAGAACTCGGGATTCATTATTTGACTAAATCGTCAATGAATTACAATCGAATTTGTTATTTTATAAAGCCAAGCTATAAGGGTCAACGAAAAGTACATTAAAATTGATCTCAAATAAGATAAATCTAACATGAAATTAACTGAAAAGGTTGATGTGCCAAACTGACAACCAGAGAATCGAATTTGATGATATTAGGGATACAAGATTAAGACCAAGAACTAGACTTACTCCATTCTTGTTCAGCATCAAACCATGCGTCAACTAGTAAGGAAATTATGTATTTAAAACCATCCAAAATACTATACTGTTCGCTAGGTATGTTATCAACTCGCATTTATGGCAAGATGTCGATAATGTGTGAGGTAAAACAGTTCTCGATTGCAAACACTTCAAAACAATCAAAAAATTTCCGCAGCAACAGCTGATCAAACAGCAATTAAAAAGTAAAAAAAAACGTATTTTGAAAGAACTTATAACGAACGAATGACAGATAACCATATTTATTATTGCATTTCGATTTGATTATTTTTTATATTATTTTATTATTATTTTAATTTGTGATCGGATATGCAAAGCTGTGAATCATGTATTTATTTGTTTGTAAGAAATATAAGGTTTTAAGTATTCAGTGAGGTTTGTCTTGGACCATTTGAAGAAATAAAAAATATTTTGTTTTGCGTAGAGACAAAAATGTGCGAAGACCTCCCTCGACCCAATCTGTCAGCTAACCTCGATTTAAAAATATATCGTCCAATTCAATGGCTTTGACACAATAAATTCATAAATGAAGTTATTTGTTAATCTCTTCCTTTTTATCACTTTATCTGTCATCCATTTCCTTAAAGGCACACCTTCTAAAATTAATTGCTTCCGCTATGTTTTATTTGCGATGTCAACTCAAGTGAATTTAGGCTTTTGCTCATGCTACTCACACACACATAAGAACTTATAATGCTTATTTCCAAGAAAAACTCAATTTGGATTAATATTTCTATAAATATTTTTTAAGCTGGAACACATTTAAGTGAACAGATTGTATTCTACTACAAAGATTTGTATAGTTCTCTGGATATAGAATATTATCATATAATGTTATAGGACTGTTTGAACCACAAAATGTCCGAATAACTACCCGCCTGAAAAAGAAATTACCGTTCTACGAAAATAGTACACCGTTACACTAACCAATGCTAAAATTTGCTTCCGCATCCACTATATTTACCGGATCTGGTACAAGCATATTTTTCTGATATCAGTTTCCAGAAAATGCTCGCTACAAAAGAGTTAGCGACAATGAAAGTTTCGATAGTTGAAAGAGGATGCTAACTGCTATAAAATGTTAGAATATCTTCGTAGTATGCGTACCGCTATTAATAGCTTCCCTGACTGAATAAATTAGTGACGAAAAATAGTTAAGCTAATGACAAAATGAGTAAAAAATTTCTTAAAGTTTGTCTGAAATATAGATTTTTAACTCTATCTATAATTATGTATCCATTTTAATTCATTCGAAGTCGAATTAGCATTCGCTTCGTATTTTCTCTGTTTATAAGTACTGCGTAATTATAAAAGTAATCAACAATGTATAACTATACTCGCTGCATAAAATTATTATATTAAATTATATTCCGAATATTTCTTGCATTGAGAATTATTTGCTTATGAACTCATATTATATATACTTGACATTATTTATATGTTCCTTCTGTGTAAATAAGGATATAAAAATATTTTAGGTGGTTTGTATATTGCTCCGGATTCATTACTACATCTAATTAAAAGTTTAGAGATACCACAAAGTCACTTTAAAGATTACTCATGCTCTAACGAACACACCTTTACCAAATTTTATGGTCACATGTTCTTACTACTTTGAATAATGAGCGATTCCAGCGTACTTTGGAACGTCAAGGTACTACTTTTACACATATATATTCAAACGGCCCTAACAACATGATATAAAAATTAAAATTTATTTTCGATTATTTCTCAAATGTACTGAGCAAGTGCTTTGTAAATTTTATGTTGCTCATCCGACACGGTGTACTATATGAGTACTCGATAAGATTGATGCATAACTTTAACAGCGTACAACTTATAAAGGAATGTTTTTAGGAAAAATCTACTATTACATTTTTGTAGTCAATATCCTCTTTCCAAACTAATAGTTTGTCTTCTTTAGAGATAAGAGTTTTAACGGGTGATTTTTTTGAGGTTAGGATTTTCATGCAGTAGTATTTGACAGATCACGTGGGATGTCAGACATGGTGTCAAAGAGAAAGATGCTCAGTATGCTTTGACATTTCATCATGAATAGACTTACTAACGAGCAACGCTTGCAAATCATTGAATTTTATTACCAAAATCAGTGTTCGGTTCGAAATGTGTTTCGCGTCCGTGTCCGATGAGCGATGAGGCTCATTTCTGGTTGAATGGCTACGTAAATAAGCAAAATTGCCGCATTTGGGGTGAAGAGCAACCAGAAGCCGTTCAAGAACTGCCCATGCATCCCGAAAAATGCACTGTTTGGTGTGGTTTGTACGCTGGTGGAATCATTGGACCGTATTTTTTCAAAGATGCTGTTGGACGCAACGTTACGGTGAATGGCGATCGCTATCGTTCGATGCTAACAAACTTTTTGTTGCCAAAAATGGAAGAACTGAACTTGGTTGACATGTGGTTTCAACAAGATGGCGCTACATGCCACACAGCTCGCGATTCTATGGCCATTTTGAGGGAAAACTTCGGACAACAATTCATCTCAAGAAATGGACCCGTAAGTTGGCCACCAAGATCATGCGATTTAACGCCTTTAGACTATTTTTGTGGGGCTACGTCAAGTCTAAAGTCTACAGAAATAAGCCAGCAACTATTCCAGCTTTGGAAGACAACATTTCCGAAGAAATTCGGGCTATTCCGGCCGAAATGCTCGAAAAAGTTGCCCAAAATTGGACTTTCCGAATGGACCACCTAAGACGCAGCCGCGGTCAACATTTAAATGAAATTATCTTCAAAAAGTAAATGTCATGAACCAATCTAACGTTTCAAATAAAGAACCGATGAGATTTTGCAAATTTTATGCGTTTTTTTTTTTAAAAAAGTTATCAAGCTCTTAAAAAATCACCCTTTAATACAATGCAACACATCTAAGTAAAGAGTTTATTTAGGTTGATCACGTTTTTCATAAAAAAACTGAAATTTCCGGTGACACCTGCAAAACAACCTAAGCTTTGAAAAAGTCCACACACTAATATATATACCACCATTTCTTCGTTATCATTATCATTAAAGCTCACTATATAGGAACTAGATATCACTATTTAAAGATAATAAATCTCTGAAAGTGTGCTGGATCAAATATTCATTTGCACCAGACTCATATAAGTGCTAATTGCTATAGCAGATAATCCGTAGCCATCAATATTCTACAATTAAGTTAGATGGTAATTGAAAAAATTACTATTTTACTATTTTATTGAGCAGAAGATACAAAGTTATGTAATTAAATTGAATGCCAACCACTTAAGGCCCACTTAATTATATTAAAGCAGAAGGCGCAAATCTCAAGCGCGGTTTGTACTGCGCATTTTTCAGCCTTAATAACATCTCAATTATACTAATTGACTTATTCCCTTTTTATATTGCATTGTTATGAGAAGTTAGTGGGAACTTCAGAGAGAAAAGAGCATGTACGAGGTGTGTTCAAAAAGTATCGCGAATCGTAACTGACAGTTTTCTTCGATTGCAGGAGCGTGGTGCATCATGAGTTCTTGCCACAGGGAAGAACGGTCAATAAGGAATATTACCTGCAAGTTATGCGCAATTTGCGCGAAGCAATCCGCCAAAAACGCCCGGATTTGTGGAAGAACAAAAATTGGCTTTTGCACCACGATAACGCTCCTGCTCACACACATCGTTGCTTTTGCGCGACTTTTTGGCCAAAAACAACACACTAATGATGCCGCAGCCACCGTATTCCCCAGACCTGGCCCCCTGTGACTTTTTCTTGTTCCCTAAACTGAAGAAGCCCATGAAAGGACGACGTTACGCTTCTCCTCGCGAGATAAAGACGGCATCGAAGGAGGAGCTGAAGAAGATAAAAAAAAATGATTTTTTGAAGTGCTTCGAAGATTGGAAAAATCGTTGGCCCAAGTGTATAATATCTCATGGGGATTACTTTGAAGGGGACAAAATAGATATTCATGAATAAATAAATAATTTTTGAAAAAACACCAAATTCGCGATACTTTTTGAACACATCTCGTCTGTATATGTTTGAACATGCATACATATATAACAACGTTATGTAAGTTTATAAGTAAGTTTGTTTATTTTCACAAAAAAAAAAAAATACTGTTATAAGCTGTTTAATTCTCTTTTCACCTAGCCGATTGCACACTCGCCAAACTTTCACTGTTTTAAAGTAAAGCGCCCGGCTTCGGGTTTTCCATAATTCAATTTTTTTTTTCAAAATTTAAGTTTTTAGATCCAGTGTGGTGTCATTGAGTGTGATGTGTGTTTGCATGTGTAAATGTATGCTGTTCTCGTGATTGGGTTCTATTGGTGTGGGGTATTAAAGTGTGACAGTGTTAAGCCTTTTTGTAGAGGTGAATTAATGTGGTGGCTTTAGGGCAAGATTATCTCATTAAGCCATAAGCAAATACAAACATGTTTGTAAGATACTATAACCACTTTGAAAAAACCTCTGTCAAATTTGGTAAAATCAATCACTTTAATTTATAATGTTCAACAAACACTTTTAAAAACTCAATGATTCTCTACATCTAGGCTCTAATATATACTTTATTTATTAATTTTAGACTTAGAACCCTTTTTATCAGATCTGAGATTGGCGGTTGTAGGCCGAGGATCATTGACCTATGCTTCGTCATAACGTTTGCTTGGAGAAGTATGTACTAATAGTCTACCAATTGAGAAATATGATGAACTTCTACACAGCCAATGTTTCGAAAGACATCAAAAATCGTTTTCACTATTCTTGTTGGATTATTCATGAAACCCTGATAGTCATATTTGAGGTCAAATTAAGTACTGCGCTGTTCATTATTATGAATTTTAATGAAAATTTAAAATAAGAAAACAGTTATAAATATACATACGTATACAAAATTATATCTATTTGTTTGCATTTAAAAATTTCTCTCCCTTTTCACAACTGAGAGAAAATAACAGACACATACAAATACTACTTAATAGCTGTCGAAGTAAGCTTATTGCGGTTAATTAAATAATTATACGCCTCATTTGTGGCTTCCTCTTGCTGCATTTGTTGTCTCGCAGTGGCCTTGTCCTACTTGTATTGTTCTTTTGGAATTGGCGTAGCCACTTTTAAATTCTACTTCTACAAATGGAAACAAAAGTAAGCTAACCAATTACGAATTCTAAGCCAAAACGACTCGTTTCCTTTGGGCTGTATTTTAGAGTATTAGCCTTTCTCTATTTGGCTTTTGAGTGCTATTTACGTTTGGAGCTCTGCAATTTAGTGGGCGAGCAAAATGTTTTAATTCTTGTACGTAGTGTATTCAAGTAGTAGCTAGTTGATTAGCATGTTTGCAGTATTTACATACAGCTTTGAAATAGAAAGCGATTCGCCATATAAACATCTCATGATAGAAAGCCTAAGAAATATCAGATATTTATTTTTTTGAGGATTTTTTAATTGGCGTTGTCAAAATCCGAGTTTTTAATTGAACGATTGAAAAACTTCTTAGACAAGAGAATCAAAAAAGCGATGTAAATAAGAATTTTACCTACACTTTTAACTTTTAACTTACGTTCTGGCATAAGTCCAAAGCACAACTGATATAAATAGCACTTCTTTGCCACAATACCACAACTCTATGAAAGCACTAATGAAGGATTAGGAAAAGACTATAAGCTTTAATATAGTTAACTACTGGAACATGCTGAAAACTTCGATATAATTAGCTTTCTTCGTTCTCAATTAGTTACAGAAGCACGACGAATTAATGTGAGTTCAAAGAGAATAAAAGAAAATTCGTTTTGTTTAAAGACTTTTGTCACTTTTTCATCGTTGTATCATCAATAATTTATTGTATAAAAAATGAAAGATATAATCAGGGAACTTATAAATAAAAAATATAAATTAGAATAATAATAAAATATTCCAATTAGTTCACAAGTTTATCACATTTCAAATACTCTTCAAGTGGAACGTTTCAACGTTTTTCGCACGGGCTCAACACCTATTTGGTGGCAAATAAACGCTTACATACAGGCTTAATGGGCTAAGTAATGGGCTTTAAAATTGTTCCTGAACACAAAATCATTTACAGTGTATATATGTTTGCAGGTGTGAATAAAAGTATGTGTATATTTCTTATGTAACGCAATGTGAAATGTACGTATGAGCGCTTTTCCATTGTACGCAAAAAGCAAGCAACATCTAAGTAATTGCAACAAAGTAAGCATTCACATTAACGCACTCACAAATATATATAATATATGCTCACGGCACAACAACTGCATACACAATTTTCAATTTAGTCACCTTTCAATGTGCCAGTCTTTCAAGGCACAGGCATCCGACCTTTACGTGTTTTTTTCGAAATTTACATGTGTGTATGTGTAACTGGCACGCACATGCGCCACTTCTTGCTCATTTGTATTTTTCGTCGCTTATTTAAACATGTGTGTAGATTTCATATATTGTCTGACAAATACACATGCTACGACCCGATGGATGTCACAGACGCCCTTGCCGTGAACTCCAATGAACCACACGGCGCTGATTGTTTGCCTTCGATGTCTAGCGGTATTGTTACGAGTGGCTTTGTTTGACTACTTGTACTTGTATTATTGCTTGTATTGCTTTTGAACCATGAACCAAAACAGTTGTCAACGGTTTAGATACAGAGTGAGCACACACAATTCACATAGCATACATATTATTCAGTTACTCACCTACACACATCTGTATTAAGTTGGATTGTATGAAAAACAAAAGCAAGATATTCTTGAAATAATGAGGCTGCGTCAGTATGAAATGTATGGTAGAGACAATAGTCGGTATTGTGAGTAGAACTGCATTTAGTTTGCGTCGCAGATGATTAAAAAAAATTTAAAAAATCATACAAATAATGAATGGCAAGCAGGTTCACAGGAATTTAAAACCATTGTGATTTTTTATAAATAAGTATGTTTAGTATTTTAAAATAAATTTATGATTTACCATTATTTACATAATAAGGTGTAACACCGGCCCATATCAAAGAAATAATAATAAACCTATGATCATAATATTACATATCTCTTACGATTTCTTGTTCTTCAAATTACCTCTAGCACACAACATACAAAATAAATTTTGAATGAGGGGTATACATAGAACAGCCAAAGTAAAATTATTAAAATGAAAATCCTATGTGAAAAAAAATCGCGAATTCTTTTGAGCAGTACAATTGACCTCCCTAACTGAAAGCTTCTTACCGTATATGTGTATTCTAAAGAATTCCACCATGAGCTTTGTAATCCTAGGCAGAAACCAACAGTAGTCAGCTTTTGAACCAGTTTTACCAGGTCAGCCGGTTGTATCAGAAAAACTAAAGGAAAAAGGATAACAAATCCATGCAAGAAGTGAAATAGGAAATAAAGAGCGTTTATGTTAGTGTTTTTTTTTAATGAAACAGCGCTCCATACTCGAAACAACCTATAACTGCACAATTATACAAATACAGTATTTTACATAATTGTATTTTTTTCAAAGAAGTTATTCCTTATTCGCCATTAAATATGCAATAAATCCAAAATCACAGATATATTTGATTTTCTGATTACATAATTTCTAAGACAAACTCTTTTTCAGAGAGCAAAATCTTTATCTCGAACAGTCCTAAGGCTTACATATCAGATGATGTCATTGTCCAAGACTCTGCACCATAAAGCATGATGGGGGACTTATAGAGTTTGGTTTTTGATCGTAGAAAGAGGACGAGTCCCAAGTAGCGCCTGTTGGCCTGCCTATGATTTCAAGGCTTATATTATTGTTTTTGTTGATGCTGGTTCCAAGATAGACGAAATTATCTACGACTTCAAAGTTATGACTGTCAAAAGTGATATGCGCGCCAAGTTGCGAATGCGCCGACTGTTTGTTTGATGACAGGAGATATTTCGTCTTGCCCCCATTCACTGCCAGATCCATTTGCTTTATTCTTGTATAAGATTGTACCTTATCAAATTAGCTCTGAAGCGTGAATTATTTTTTATTACACTAATATAGGGGAATGGGCAGTTTCCTTGTAAGAACGAGCCGTAATTTGAAGGCTAATTTAAGCAATGCAAAGCAATTCCGCATATTCGAAGGCAGAGAAGTGCACTTTGATGACTTCTACGAGTCCTGCAACACGCCGTTTCAACAAACTAACCGGCGCAACAATTGAGTTTACGCAACACGCACAATCAAGTTGCAACAAGTTGCAAGAACAGCACAACTAAGTGCATGGTATGTATATGTGGAGATCACCACTCTACACTAGTTATAATAATTACTCCTAATTTTGATTTGTACTGTACATAATATTTATTCGTACTATACTTCTTAAGTTTGCCATTTTATGTAATTTATCCTTAAACTTAACGAATGTAAGAATGTGAGATCAAAAGCACTAAATTGAAATATAGTTCGTCAGCGACCATCAAAGTGTGAACAACAATTCTTCCTAGTACCGCATCATCGCCAAATTGGTGTCAGAAGAGAAAAATTTTTTTGATATTTTTCTAAACCCCGCGCTTATTCAAAATGGACGAACACCTTCAACCTGTGGAAAGCGAAACCATATCTGGCAGCGATGGAATTCCAGTAGTCCCAGAAGCATTTAGACACTACGGAAGCAGTTGGAGCGCCAATGACATTCAACCTGAAAGTCAAAGTCATACGGTCATACATTTAGAGGCAGCAAGTGAAGCTGCGCGTCAGACGAAGCCAGCGCAGACAGAGGGCAGCGAAGTACCGTATAGGAATTTACATCAGCCGAACATAGTACCGTTTTCACAGCAACGTAAAAATGATGCGATCCCGTTTCCAGATCATTAATGTGTACAGTTTGCACCGCTTCAACGGTATACTGCACCTGAAGCACATGCACGTATTCCGATGCCTCGCATAACACCAAACGATATGGATGCATGGTTCACATCGGTGGACTATTGGTTTAAGGCATGCAACATGAACAGCGACGCTCAACGTTATTACCATGTGATGGCTACTTTAGATCCTCTTACGCTACCAACCATTAGCCAAATCAGTAAAAACGCAGAAAATACGCAACGCATTACCAACTCAGGCATTGGCATGTATGAGTTTCTCAAGACTGAACTTCTCAAATATTTTGGTGAAAGTTATCAACGTAAAATTCAACGATTATTGGAGGAGATGGTACTAGGTGATCAACGTCTGAGTCAACTATTTAATGCCATGAGACGAGTGGCAGGAAATTCCTTTTCGGAAGAAACTCTTAGAGCCATGTGGATCCAACGCTTACCGGAATTAATAAGAGCATCCGTAATCGCACGCGAAGGTACGATAGATGTCCAAATTGCAGTTGCCGACGCTATTATGGAAACGTTAACCCAGCGTCAAATTTGTTCATCATCGGATCACGCCGCCAGTACATCGTCTCAGACTCAACAAGACACGATTTTTCAACTATCAAATACGATTAACGAATTGCAACGCAAATTTGATAATATGCGCACACGAGAACGCAGTCGCTCACGCACTAGTCGCAGATTTCCTAGACGACATAGTCAATCGAGTGAGCGAAGATCTTCCTCACGCAATACAAAAGAATGTTGGTACCATCAAACTTTTGGAGACTCCGCCAACCGATGCCGTAGTCCATGTCTACGTCGACAAAGTACCAACACCCAGCATGAATGACTAGAAGTTTCAGTCAGCGATGCTGACGCCAATCACGTCAACGCAGCAGTAAATCAACTTTTCATCAAAGACCAGTCATCAAACGTAAAATATCTCATAGACACTGGTGCCGATTACAGTGTTCTTCCAAACAAAAACAATTTTAATTCTCTTCGCCCAACAAACGTCACGTTATACGCAGCCAACGGTACTCCAATAAAAACTTACGGTTTAGTACGCCAACACGTGGATCTTGGTCTTCGTCGCAAATTCATGTGGAACTTTATGGTTGCAGACGTTAATACATCAATCATTGGCAGTGATTTTATTCGTCACTACGACTTGATCATCGATCTAAAACGCAACAAATTAATCGACAACAAGACAAATCTCGAAGCGCCTTGCACTATTCACAAAGAGTTGAATATGCAGATAAAAGCTTTCGACATACAGTGTCCATTCGCAAAGTTATTCAAGGAATTTAAGGACCTCACAGAAATGAATCTAGATCGAAAACCAGTAAAGACTGAGGTATGTCACGTAATTGAAACCCAAGGTCAACCCGTTACAGCTCGTGCTCGAAAGCTCGACCACAATAAACTTAAAGCCGCACGAACTGAATTCGAATATCTGATGCAAATAGGCGTGTGTCGCCCTTCGAAGAGCAATTGGGCTAGTCCGCTTCACATGGTCCGCAAAGCAGACGGCAATTGGCGACCATGTGGAGATTACCGTGCGCTCAATAAAATCACCATTCCAGACCGTTATCCTATTCCGTTTATTCATGACTGCTTAACAATCCTACGAGGAAAAACAGTTTTTGGCAAGATCGATCTACAAAGAGCATTCCATCAAATACCCGTTCGACCGGAAGACATAAAGAAAACAGCCATAATAACACCATTCGGTCTATATGAGTTTACTCATATGACGTTTGGTCTACGAAATGCAGCACAAACTTTTCAACGCCTCATACATGAAGCCTTACGAGGTCTTGACTTCGCCTTTCCTTATGTTGATGACATATGCATAGCTTCAGCAAACATGGAGGAACATGCGAAACATATACGCATGATATTCCAACGACTCCGCGCAACTGGTCTAACAATTAATCCATCGAAATGTGAATTTGGTAAGAAAGAAATAAAATTCTTAGGTCACAGCATTACGCATAAAGGTATTCGCCCGCTACCAGAAAAAGTTGAGGCTATTTTAAAAGTTAAACGACCTACAGTGGCCAACGAATTAAAAAGTTTCCTAGCATCTATCAATTTCTATCGCAAATTTTTACCTAACGCCGCAAAACGTCAAGCCGTTTTACAAACACTTATCAAAGGAAACAAACGCAATGATAAAACTCGTATCGATTGGACAGATGAAGCAATCAACGCTTTTGAAGATTGTAAACAAAATATGGCCGATGCAGCTACTTTAGCATACCCTCATGTTGGTGCTCAACTCCGTTTATTCACAGACGCATCCGATGTCGCAGTAGGAGCTGTACTTCACCAATTAGTAAATAACGAACCAGAACCCCTTGGATATTTTTCACGTCGTCTAACGGAAACAGAAAAGCATTACTCAGTTTACGATAGAGAACTTCTTGCAATCTATCTCGCCATAAAACATTTTCAATTCCTAATCGAAGGCAATCAAACATGCATTTATACGGATCATAAGCCATTAATTTATTCTTTTCATAAGCGAAACGACAAAGGTTCACCTCGTCAGATTAGACAACTTGACTATATTAGTCAGTTTACAACAGACATCCGTCACATTCCGGGTTCAAAAAACCAAACCGCAGATATATTGTCGCGTATCAACACAATAACATCGATCAACTACACTGATATGGCCAACGAACAAAAATCTGACTCAAACATTCAAGCACTTGTTACTGGTAAGATAAAACACTCTTTACAACTTAAACATTTCAGATTGGAAGGCAGCAACGCTACATTACTTTGCGATGTATCAATGAGCCAAGTTAGACCCATCGTACCGCAAACGATTTGTAAGCAGATTCTACACAATGTTCACGACCTCGCTCACGTTGGGGCCAACGCAACTCTAAAGATGATTTCTCAACATTTTGTTTGGGTAAATATGCGAAAGGACTGCAAAGCATTTGTTCGTGCCTGCATCCGTTGCAGTCGCAGCAAAGTTTTACGCCACATCAAGTCTCCATTACAACGTTTAGAAATGCCAGACCAACGCTTTCAAGTTGTTCACGTTGATATAATTGGACCATTACCTCTTAATCAGGGATTCAAATATTGTCTTACACTCATCGATCGCTTTTCGAGATGGCCCGAAGCGATACCTCTTGTCGACATTCAAGCAGAAACAGTATGTAGAGCTTTCTTGAACGAATGGGTTGGACGATATGGCTCACCTCAGAAGATAATCACAGACCAAGGAACTCAATTCGAATCCAAAATGTTTCAAGAAATGTTACTAACATTAGGTACTCAGCGTGAACGTACATCACCGTATCATCCACAAACGAATGGATTGATAGAAAGGTGGCACCGTTCATTCAAAAACGCCATACTAGCCACCGGAAAAGAATCTTGGGTAGATAATTTAGGACTTACTCTTTTAGGACTACGAAATGCCGTTAAGGAAGACTTAAAGGCTTCCGCAGCCGAAATGTTATTCGGAACCGCAACACGATTACCTGGCGAGTTTTTTACTACAAAACCAAATATGCAGCCGAACTCAATTTTTGTTGAAAAATTACGACGTCATCTTCAAAAAATTCGTCCCGTCGAAACTTCATGGCATTCTCCAAGTACACCATTCGTAAATAAGAATTTATTTCAATCAACACACGTATATGTACGCAACGATCGAGTAACTCCTTCTATGACACAACCATACGATGGACCCTATAAAGTTATTTCAAAAAACGACAAAAATTTTACAATCGAAATAAAAGGCAAAAACATCGTTATTTCAATCGACCGCCTCAAGCCAAGTTACAATATAGCAGATGAAGAACCAGCTGTTAATTCTAACCAAACCTCAGACCCTCTAGATGTATTGCAAGTCAATTCACAGAAATCTAGAAGGGGGGTAATGTGGAGATCACCACTCTACACTAGTTATAATAATTACTCCTAATTTTGATTTGTACTGTACATAATATTTATTCGTACTATACTTCTTAAGTTTGCCATTTTATGTAATTTATCCTTAAACTTAACGAATGTAAGAATGTGAGATCAAAAGCACTAAATTGAAATATAGTTCGTCAGCGACCATCAAAGTGTGAACAACAATTCTTCCTAGTACCGCATCATCGCCAAATATACTTATGGCTTGTGTGAAAACAAATACAGCCAAACTCTTTTGAAAGCAATAAACACAAATCGTTTTGGAGGGAAAAAATCAGAGGTTGTTGTGCAAGTTGTGTTTGTAAATGTTTGGTAACAACAACAGTATAAGACTCGTGTGCCAACAGGCAGGAGAAGAATGTAGTAAAGCACGTTGGAAATGAAAGAGTAACAATTGAATAAGCTATATGGATATACTATATAAAAACATTTGTGTTTTTTAGCATGACACCAGAAGCCGATTATGAGCTGGAACACGAGAGTGCGTCAACAATATCAACAATTATTAGTAGCCTTAAACAGAACACGTGCCTACACAATCAAAACATTACCCACACCAACAAGTTCTTACGACTCTCTTGACACGGCCAACATGCCTTTTCGAAATGAAATTAAGGCCTCATAGGTTTTGCGTGTTTATAAAATGACCCTCGGCTGCCGAAGGCGCTTATTGAGCGCTTGCGCGTTATATTTTCGAAATCAAAAATCACGTTTACGATATTAGCAGCCACATACACTCGCGGCCCCTAAAGCTACGCAGCAACAGCAATTTTCGCGAAACTTTCACACAATTCCTTCCTTCCTGGCAGCGCAGCAGTTGGTTGTGTCTCTCGACGTACACAGCTAAGTTGTCCTTTAGGTACTAGCAGCTAGCATAGTCCACGTTCGTCCGTTGGGCTGTAAGCACGTGCCCGCTTTCGCAGCGCTTTTGGTGTGATTTAGTATTGTTGCGGAAACATCAACAAAAATCCGTGGCTATCTGTAAAACTCATTTGTATAGCATACGAATCAAATCTTAATATAGCAAAGAAAGTGCATGCGGCCCGTTAAGGCCCTTGACATTAATAGACTCTAACAAGTGATTTGAAAAAATCGTGACATAATTTATGCTTAAAGATTTGTAACAAAACAATTCTTTAAAAAAATTTTATATATGTATAATCGTACATATACAAAATATAAAATAAAATTATAGAAATAAAACGTATCGAAAAACTTGTGTTTAATTAGTTGGTGGAATATCTTTAAATTTAATATATAAGTATAACAAGAAACAACGTTAACTTCGGCTGCACCGAAGCTAATATACCCTTCTCAGGTGCATTTCTTTAGTAACTATGCGTTCAGTTTGTATGGAAGCTGTATGTTAAAGAGGTCCGATATCGGCAGTTCCGACAACTGAGCAGCTTCTTGAAGAGAAAATGATGTTGGCAAAATTTCAAAACGATATCTTAAAAACTGAGGGACTAGTTCGTATATATACACACAGACGGACAGACAGACGGACATGGCTAAATCGACTCAGCTTAATATACTGATCATTTATATATATACCTTATAGGGTTTCTGGCGCTTCTTTCTGGGTGTTACAAACTTCGTGATAAAATTAATATACGTGGGCTGATATATATATTTCTGGCTAATAATGAAAATAGGCATATTTATCAACGGAAATGTGTTTTTTTTTCGTTGGATTTGGCTCGTCTTGAAAGGCCCACACGGTCGATTGCGGTTTTGTTTCGGGCTCATACGCATAGATCCACCTGTGACGATCTTATAAACGTCTTTTGAAGCACCGCGATCGTATTTTTTCAGCATTTCTTTACACCAATCCACACGAGCCTTTTTTTGAGCGATTATCAAATTGTGCGGGATCCAACGAGAACAAACTTTTTTTACGGCCAGGTGTTCATGCAATATCGAATGTATGCTGGTGGGAGAAATGCATAGGCATGCCTCTATCTGAAGGTATGTTACATGACGGTCTTGCATTATCAGTTCACGCACGGCATCGATGTTTTCTGGCATAACGGCTGTTTTTGGACGACCTTCACGGAATTCTTCTTTGAGCGAGCGTCGGCCACGATTGAATTCGTTGTACCAGTTTTTCACAGTGCTATAGAATGGTGCTTCATAGCCATACAAAGATTTTAGTTCATCGATGTACTTTTGTCGTGATAATCCATGTCGAAAGTTGTGAAAAATGATCGCACGAAAACGTTCACGAGTTAATTCCATTTTTTGGCCGAGATGAATTTTTTAATTCCATGTAAATGAAACAATTCACGATTAAATGACAAAACGTTCTGAGTGATGTTATGCTAAAAAATGTCAAACTTTCCAATGGAAATGTCAGATTGCACCTGGAAACACTTAGTGTTGCCTGGTCCAGAAATATATATAGCAACCTACGTACCCTTTTCAGGGTATGAAAAATGTTATATATTCACTTCTAGGGAAAATAATGTACACATGAGAGGAAAATGTTACTAATAGAACGAGGTTGAAAAATGAAGGTGATTTCACGTCAAGTGAAAAAAAGCTCCATTTGAGGCAAATAGAAGAGGTGAAAAAATATTCTTTTTATGCATATACAAGCGAATCAAAAGACGTAACAATATTTCGGGAAAAGGTGCGACCAACTGGGAGGTTTTCGACGCGTAGGATGAAGTTTTTGGCACCCGCAGCGGAATAACGGAAATAACGGAATCTTCAATTGACTTAATAAATATGATAACAGTAGAAAGCTCAACCTGTTCAGATACGGGTTATTCAAGAATGTAACTCCGACCAGTTCAATGAATTTTCACTTTGAAAATGGATGGAAATGGAAGCAGAAAACCTAGCAGAATAACAATTTTGCAAGTTTAATTATGCAACTGACTTTGTTATCCGAGTAAATGGATGACGCGTATTTAATAGCTATTCTGCTTTATCGGAACGAGTCGAGCAAAACCGCATTTCATACCCAAAATATTCACCAAAACCATTCGAACGGACTCGCGAGAAATGTTGGGTTCTCCTACTACCTTCTAACGCTCGGCTGATGATTTTTGAGCACCATATCTTTCACTTTTTTAGTATTTTCAAGGTCGAAGGTCGTTCAGAACGAGGCATGTCTTCAACGATCTTTTAAATAACAATTTTTGTGTGATTTTTTGTCACAATGTATAAAAGATCTTCCAATTTATAATATATATAAATAAACAATAAGCAACTGAAATGGAAATAAATATTTGCTTCTCTTCTGTACCAAATTGCCTGCCAGTCCTCTTTGGCCGCACACTTTTAGTTCAGCAGCAATGATGTGGACTCTTATTGTTTGTATATTTCTTGCTTTGCTTTTATTTCTTGTTGTTTCTCTTTTTTTTCTCTATGAAATTAAGTGGAATACTTGAGACTGTTTGCCTTTTAATCAAATCTTAATTAACTTCTAATTACGGGCGATGCTGTACACAAATAAAAATCATCAGAAATTGCCAATCAGGGAGTAAGGCTGAGATTTGAAAGTGGATGAGTCTGCATTGGAAAACAATGGCTATTATATTAAATGACAGTGAATGATAAGCCGAATTTTATTAGAGTACTAAATAACCCTGCATGATTGAAATCTGCTGACCTTGTACTGGTGACCCCGAAATGCATGCGAGTGCTGAAGATGTTGTTGCAAATTTAATATGCTTGTTTGTGCAAAATGTATGTACTTAAGGAAGAGAAAATGGCATAATTCATACAATCTACATAAATATATACTCGCGTATAAATTGTTGCTGTGACTTGTGCATATACGTATACATAGTTTTTTAAGGCTATTGTTTGGTATATACGACTTAATGCACCGGAAAATTATAAATAAATCGTAAAATGTTTTACAGAAATAAAAAAATGTTAGTGTTAATGTCAATGTTAATGTAATGTAATTCGAAAAATTCTGACTTGTCACTTCCGTACTTCCGTTCACATGTATACCATTCGAACTAGTTTCTTACATTAAGTTATTCACAAATTTATTCACTCTTTTTACGGGCACGTTCATGACCACAATGCATTCCGCTTAAAATAGCAGGTTCTAAGCATATATTAGAAGTAGCAATAAAATAATCGATCTATCGGCTAAATTGTTGGCCTACATTTCAATCGGTTTCTCCATTAACACATTTGATTAACAAACGAACGACCAGACCTACCAGCCGCTTAGGTCCACCTGCTTACTACGCGAAGTGCATGTCTGCCGAGGATATTATCTACTAAAGCATTTATGTTATGCCTC
This sequence comes from Bactrocera zonata, assembly GCA_037783105.1. Lineage (NCBI taxonomy): Eukaryota > Metazoa > Arthropoda > Insecta > Diptera > Tephritidae > Bactrocera > Bactrocera zonata. The sequence continues at coordinate 7,193 of JBAWJQ010005678.1, read as the reverse complement.
AGTTTTTGTTCTTATTTCTGCTTCGAATATTTCGTGTAAATATTTAATAACAAATCATTAATCGCTTTTCATACAACACATAACTATTTCGAGACCACATACACTTCAATGTTGGGTGCAAACGCCTTTCCAACGTACAATCCTTGCCTGATTTTCGCCACAAACACATTCGGCGCCGGCAACCACATGAAGGGTGGGACTTCCTTTGCCTGGCGCGACGCACACTTCTGGCGGCAGTGGCATCAACCAAACATAAACAAACGTCGCTGACGGGTGTCGGAAGTGCGGGTGAAACCACACTTCCAGCTGTGCAGCGACTGCGGCGTTTGCGGCACGAGCAATATAAGACTGCCGCTGAGCATTGTTTGGTTACTGCAAGAGTTTGTTTGAGGTAGAGGAGGTTAATGGCATTGAGCATAATGAAGTTGTACCAGGGTGTCGAAAGAGCCATTATTGCGGGCGAGGCTTTCAAAGTTTCAGTCAATCCCATTGATAAGCGTCTTCGCCGAGTAAGCAACATTTTTATGGCCAATTTGCGTTTCACTTTAATATGCATGTGTGTGTCTTTCTGAAAGAAAACTAAGTAGCAAGGCGCAATTCGAAGCCTTTGATCGGATAATAAAGAAGCAGCACAAAATGCTAATACCACCGAAGGGTAAAAACGCACGATGTTAAAGTGATGCATAAAATGTAAATGCTGAAGCAAATATCCAAAAACGGCAACGACCAAATGCAAGACAGACGATATTAGAGCTGGTGTTGCCAAAAAAAAAAAAAATCACCTAAAGCAATTGGCTGTGTGTAAAATATACGAAGGCAGCGGCGGTAGATAAGCACCGATAAAGGATTGCGACAAATTTCAGTCGTGTCTGCAAACAAAAAGAAGGAAAGGAAAAAAATTAAGACTTAAAACAGTAAGGAAATGCTAAGTTCGGGTGCAACCGAATATTTTGTGCTCAATACAGACGTTCTTATGGACACTGTTATTTTGACAGCTGCACGACTACACGACTGCAGGCCGGCAGTTGTCGTTCCCGCTAACTTGAATATTTCCTATATTTGCCGACGGCAGTAGGACGACAGTAGAGTTGACAGTAGAATGGAAGATAGAAAGAGGAGGTAGAGTGGTGATGTCACTAATACCTATGTAAAATGTAAAATTATTCACAGCTCTAACAAACTTGACGTTATTTTACAAATAAAAGCATAAAATAGCTCTATTATATCATTTGTAATAACAATTGATAATTTAAAACAAAAAAATATTTACCAATTTTTATTTAGATATAATTTGAATTACTTTTTTATTTTATGTAATTCATTATTTCTTAAAATACTAAATTTTCTTAATACTTATCTGTACTTAAATAACAACTAATCAGCGAAATTTGAGAGAAAAATCAGGACAACCTACATAAAATAAAATTAAGCACAATTTTTTCTTGCAAATTGTATCGATTCTACATTATCCGAAGGAACTTCGTTCCTGCCTAGTGTCCCACGACAGCACATTTCTTGTTTTTTTTTAGTCTTATACGAAGTCTGCTTTCTGATCAAATAATGTTGTTTTGAAAGCATTAAAAGTATAATTATTGCCTGTTGTTCTATTTCATTATATTTAAGCCGATCTGTCATATTTATACCAGTGCTTTTTTTATTCGCTACTATTAAAAGCTTCGAAAAACGATGAAAACTATATGGGTGTATCTCTTTTTGCTGGAAATCTCCGATTTACAATACTTTAACTCCTCAGCAATATTTGCAAGAAAGATACTTTATACTTTTTCGTTACTATTACATTGCTTACCTTTCCCATAAGTCCTTCTTTGCTGCTGCTTCTGTTGTTATTGTCTGTGATGCTCTTGATGAACCTCTGTATCGGAAGCATTTAACAATTTCTCAGCGCTCAATTACTGCGGGGAGCGGTAAACGGGAAAAAATTTCCACATGAAAGTATCAAAATATTCGCTCTTAAGGCGGCTTTAATATATCAATATTTAAGCAAACGGCTGATTTTTGAAATTATTCGATATTTGCGCCATTTTCGCTTTCGCTTTTGCTTCCACTTTTACTTTCAATTCAGCTTAGCTTTTCCAATTGACTAACTCTGGCTGTTCTCAATGCCAACGGCGATTTTCCCAACAATTTTGAGTGATAGCAGGAAGATTATTTCGTTGAATAATTACTAAGAAATATAACACTTTTACCCATAGCCATCAATCCTGTTTAGAAATGCGCGATAACGTCTATCATTAATGAGGGGAATATGAATGCTTGGTACAATGTTTTAAAATACTGTAAATATACTCTTCGTGCAATCATAATATATAAGACTAAGCAATCTGGTAGTAAGGATTTGGTGAGTATTCTATATGAATTTTAAGCGAGTTGAAATAGCTGGTTGATCCATTTAGAACCAACCGAGTCCTGACATTTATGTCAAATAGTTTCGACGATGTATCAGTATCTTATTTTATTATTTTTTGTTCTGCCGCGTCTTTTTTACGAGTAAACATGGTACTGAATAAACAAAAATTTTAAATACCAAAACTCTCTCATAATCTCGCACACCAAAGTAGAATTACTTGCTCGTGTTTGATTGCGGCATTGGACCAGTGGTTGCGCTTTCGAACTAAATCGGGCGAGTTTTTAAAATATTAAATATAATTAAAATCTTCTATTATAATGAGTTATGAAATTTTTCGACCCTTCAAAAGCTTTCAGAATGACCTTACTACACGAGCACACAAGTCAAGTAGGTACGCTAAAATGATTTTGTATTAAATGTATAGATAAATGCTTCAGAGTTATGATATTAACAACCTTGAACTTATGTAAATAATAATATTTACACTCGAAAACTATTAATAATTGATTTTGCGTTCAATAATCGGGTGCCACAAATACCGGTGATAAAAGTTAATATTAGAATACCGAGCAGATGAAATCTACATATTTTAGTATTCTGGCTCTGGAGTTAGCAAAAAGGCAAAAAATACCCTTGTCATTTTCGGTTAAAACGATAAATCGCAAATAATTACATAAATGCCAAGGAGTGCTTAATTAACGACTTAAAGCTGTTATTACGAAAGAATAAAAAACTCAAATTAATTCCACCCACTGAACTTACACAGAAAAGATTCCGACAGCGATTTCAAAGCCATAAAAAAGGTACTTCATTTATTACGATTTTTACGTGTTTATCAACAATATTTTTACTTTACAAAAGCAAAACTCAATACATGTGTATAATATTTGTATGTGCAACTCGGACGTGCCACTTTATTCCATTTTCATTATTACACTTTATTACTTCCTTTATTCTTTCCTCCTTTTTTCTAGTATTTCATATTGCTAATTATTGCCCTCATTATAAGCACCCAACAAAAAATTAATTATATGGGTGAGCATAGGAATAGAAAGGAGGAGAAAATAAAAAAAAAAAAACCTAAGAAAGTACTGCCATGGCCAAGTGTTGCCGTCGGAAATGAGCTGGTAGGATTTTCAATATTCCGCTTTTAAAGTGAGGCCTTTAGAGTTTGAGTAAGTCGGTTTATGGATGTATGCGTGCACGCTGACTTAGCTTATAAGGAATAATAGAAATGCAAAACTGAAAATTAAAGCCTACGTCAACAGTACACATAGCCCTGAGCATTAACGGTCACTTCAAGAAAAACTACGGACCAAAAACATTGTTGCCCACAACAACAACATATGTAATAAAAGTGCCTTTGGTGTCGATTAAACCACTACAAGAATAAACAACACAATTTTTATAATAACAATAGTAATAGTAACGCTTATTGCTGGAACTTGCCAGCACTTGCTGAAGTGCACACAGCTTGGCTGTCGTGTATGGGCGTAATGGCAGATTGCCAGGAAAAAATATAGTGCCAATATGAGTTGTTGTTTCAACCGCATATACCCATACTCCCGCGTGAGCTTATTTTGCTGCTCAAACACTTCCAACGTCTCATTAAATATGCGCGTATACGAACTCAAAATTATGAAAGTTTTTTTTTAAGCTCGATGACACTGTAACGGAAAAATTTTCTGACCTGGTATGCGGTAGTAGGATTACAGGGAGAAGGGAGGAGAACGAGATCTGAGAGTACCTCCAGTAAAGTGAAAAGTGAATATCTACCTATCAGATCTGGACTCTTTAATTGCCCAAAAAGAGTCGTCAAGCAAAAAATTATATGGTAATATCAGAATCCTGGTTTCGATGGGCTGTCTTAACATTTCCTGACATGCGTTAGTAGATAACATTTACCACTTAAGGCACGAGAATAAAGCTTAGAAGCTAAATATTGACACAAAAATGGCGAATTTTACTTCCTGAATTGCTTATTTTCGAGGTGCCAAATTAAATCATTTAACTAAATCTGCCAAAATCGTTTCGCGTGTTAATTATATCATTAGATCCCGCACATTTATGCAACTATCATTCAATAAAAGCGAATTACATTTACATTACGTAGACCATACTGGATTTCACCGCGTTTTCTTTTAAATAAAAATAATTGTCCATCTATCCGACACAGTATAAATGAATTAAAATCTAAAGTAATTAATTCTCTTAAAGTTTAAAAGAAACAAAAGACACAGCAGTCGCAAATTATGTGACAACAGCAACGCCTTTAGCAGATAGAACAAAATAAGACAAAGAATGATAGTACCTCCTGACAAACCTTACGTTTTAGTTAAAGAAGCTGAAAAACAAAAGTAGTAAAAAATCACGAAATAACCAAGAGAAATGACAATGACATACATTTTTTCGCTGTCGTTTGCTGCCAACGCTCCGTCAAACGCAGTTGCGTTCCGGGTTCTTGTATGAGACAGTGAGACCTGCGACAGAAATGTTGATGGCTTGGTCACAGTTTTGCTAGAACGCCACAAGAGTGTCTGTTTTCCTTTTCTTTGTTTTATGTGTGCTATGTATTATGCCATGGTTTGTTATATTCTGCTACAGGTACTATATTGTACATGTTGAGCTTATGAGTGTTAACTATGCATTTTAAATACATCGCGGCAAAAATTTCACTTTGCTTCAGACTCGCTTTTGTGCGATTGTAATATGCTTTAGGCTTAGCGTGGAAAGCAGGAGCTCATTTCTTGTTCGCAGCAAAACTCATTTTGCTGCAAAAGAAAGGGTTCTTACTGGGCATTGTTCAATAGGCATTCACGCAGTGCAGCTAAAACTTTTGACAGACGGAAGTTAAGGCCATTGAAATCGGTCGGACAAGTATCGAGATATGTGATTTCATCGAAATTTATTAAATTTATAAGAGAGGCGCGGCCACTTCCTTTTTTCATAATTTTTTTGCTGACAGGTAATTCTTGTCACTTCGAGCTCATGTGCCAAATTAAAGTTCTTTATCTTAATTGGATGTTTAGTTATGGCAAGTTTTCGGTATATGGTATTTTGTGGGCGTCGAAGTGGTTCAAGATATCTCAATTTTTGCTCACACGGATAGACAGGCAGATAGGTGAACATAACTATTATACTCTCTAGCAACATGTTGCAAGACTGTTAGAGTGTAATTTGTTAAAAGTTTCTATAGAAACTTTACACATTGAAGAAAATGTTTCCATTTTTGATAATAAAAATTTATTTAAATTTTAGATTAGTTAATATTTGTCAAAAAAGTCTTGCGGTATTTTTATTGAATCATATCGTGTGGCACCCATACATCGAGCTTCTTAGTGACTCCAAGCTTCTTCAAATGGTTTATAACGGTTTGATGACTACTATGCCGGTCTCTTTCGACCACTTCAGCGATTTTATCGCATTTTTCGACGACAGGCCTTCCGGAGCGTGGCGCATCCTCGACCACCTCTACACCAGAACGAAAACGTTGAAACCATCGTTGTGCTTTGGAAATGGAAGCTCTATCGGGTCCATAAACTGCATAAATTTTATTGGCGGCTTGGGATGCATTTTTGCCTTTATCGTAGTAGTACTGTAAAATATGCCGTATTTTCTCTTTATTTTGCTCCATGTTTGCGACGCTATAACTCACGAACGACTTAAAAGAAACGATAGTCAATCAAACACGTGTTAGCGCGTGAAATGAGCTTTCCAAAAAAGCATAGCGTGACCCGATGCGACAAATAAAACTAGAACTACGCGCTTTCAGTGCCAACTAGCGAAAATACCGCAAGACTTTTTTGGCAAGCTAATATGTAAACTCTTAAAGTACAAGCAAATGCATGTCTAATAAATGAGGTCGAGTGTGTGTATTACATATACATATATGTATTTATATTAAGGTGGATCAAAAAAAAATTTTTTTTTCGTTTGGTACTCTGAAAAATAGGTTCAGACACCTCTAATAAAGCCTCTCCAAAAACCTATGAGTTTCATCATTCATAATGATTTTTTCATTGAGTTATAAAATTAATAAGAAATAAAAAATTTTCCCAAAAATAATCAAACTTCAACCGTTTATATCTTTTAAACGGTTGGGTTTACGAAAAAATCGTGCAAACCTTTTTTGTAGAGCATTCAATTTCCTACAAAATCTAAGGAACAAGATATTTTTTCAAGTAGTTTGAAGCGAGACATAAATTTTTCTATCTGATAACAAGAAAAAATAGAAAACTGTATGTGGGAGGACCTTCCCGTTACAATTAAGAACTCATGCTTGAAGAGGCTTTCTTGGAGCTGTCTAGGAGCCTTTTTTTCCGAGTACCAATCGAAAAAAAAAAAATTTATTTTTTTTGAATCACCCTAATATAGATAGATATATATAGTCCCATCGTTTACTTGGATATAATTTCGCATAACTGACTGATTGTTTGCGCAATTCGCGCGCTTTAATATATGTATGCAATATTGCAACGGTTTACAAGAAGATGCATAAATATTTACTTTACTGAAGGTTATCGGCAACTATGTACATCGTACATTCAAATGAAATGTGCATATATAATTATTATGGATTAATCCTGGCAACAGCTGCGGTGAATACTAATTTGATGGTTCTCTGTAATTATAACGGCTTATTGACATTAAATCTTCATGATACTTGATTACTGAATTTTAAATTCAATGGCTGAAATTGATTAATTTTAATATAATCATATTAAGGACTGTAGTCAAAATGATAGCAGAAAGAAGTTTACTCTAAAGATAAATTAAGGTGGTCTTTGTATGAGATGTAAAAAATTGTATTGAAAGATTTGATCTA
>JBAWJQ010005677.1:0-63861 GCA_037783105.1 Bactrocera zonata | reverse complement strand
GCTTAAAGAACTTTCAGGAAAGCTCTCAACCTAATTTAAAGAGCTTTCAGAAAAGCTCTCAACCTATCCTCTGTTCCTACGAGGGGCGTGGCAATAGTATTCACAAAAAAATGTAGTTTTCTGAGAAAAATCATATTTTTGCTTCAATTTTTAAACGCTCTAGCGGCTAAGATATTTGACGTAAGTAGGTCGAATAAACCGCAGCGTTTAGGTAGTTTAAAGAGCTTTCAGGAAAGCTCTCAACCTATCCTCTATTCCAACGAGGGGCGTGTCAATAATGTTCACAAAGAAAAGTAGTTTTTTGAGAAAAATCACATTTTTGCTTCAAATTTTAAACGCTCTGGCGGTTAAAGATATTTGACGCAAGTAGGTCGAATAGATTGCACCGTTTAGGTAATTTAAAGAGCTTTCATAAAAGCTCTCAACCTATCCTCTATCACTACCAGGGGCGTGGCAATGGTGTTCACAAAAAAAGTAATTTTTTGAGAAAAATCACATTTTTGCTTAAAATTTTAAACCCTCTGGCGGTTAAGGTATTTGCCGTAAGTAAGTCGAATGAATTGCATCGTTTAGGTAATTTAAAGAGCTTTCAGAAAAGCTCTCAACCTATCCTCTATCTCTACCAGGGGCGTGGCAATAGTATTCACACAAAAATGTAGTTTTCTGAGAAAAATCATATTTTTGCTTCAATTTTTAAACGCTCTACCGGGTAAGATATTTGACGTAAGTAGGTCGAATAAACTGCAGCGTTTAGGTAGTTTAAAGGGCTTTCAGGAAAGCTCTCAACCTATCCTCTATTCCAACGAGGGGCGTGGCAATAGTGTTCACAAAGAAAGTAGTTTTTTGAGAAAAATCACATTTTTGCTTCAAATTTCTAAACGCTCTGGCGGTTAAAGAATTTGACGTAAGTAGGTCGAATAAATTGCACCGCTTAGGTAGTTTAAAGAGCTTTCAAGAAAGCTCTCAACCTGTCTTCTATTCCAACAAGGGGCGTGGCAATAGTGTTCACAAGGAAAGTAGTTTTTTGAGAAAAATCACATTTTTGCTTCAATTTTTAAACGCTCTGGCGGTTAAAGTATTCGACGTAAGTAGGTCGAATAAATTGCACCGCTTAGGTAGTTTAAAGAGCTTTCAGAAAAGCTCTCAACTTATCCTCTATCACTACCAGGAGCGTGGCAATAGTATTCACACAAAAATGTAGTTTTCTGAGAAAAGTCACATTTTTGCTTCAATTTTTAAACGCTCTACCGGCTAAGATATTTGACGTAAGTAGGTCGAGTAAACTGCAGCGTTTAAGTAGTTTAAAGAGCTTTCAGGAAAGCTCTGAACCTATCCTCTATTCCAACGAGGGGCGTGGCAATAGTGTTCACAAGAAATTTTAAACGCCCTGGCGGTTAAAGTATTTGACGTAAGTAGGTCGAATAAATTGCAGCGTTTAGGTAGTTTAAAGAGCTTTCAGGAAAGCTCTCAACCTATCCTCTATTCCTACGAGGGGCGTGGCAATAGTGTTCACAAATAAATGTAGTTCTCTGAGAAAAATCATAATTTTGCTTCAATTTTTAAACGCTCTACCGGCTAAGATATTTGACGTAAGTAGGTCGAATAAATTGCACCGTTTAGGTAATTTAAAGAGCTTTCAGAAAAGCTCTCAACCTATCCTCTATCACTACCAGGGGCGTGGCAATAGTATTCACAATAAATGTAGTTTTCTGAGAAAAATCATATTTTTGCTTCAATTTTTAAACGCTCTACCGGCTAAGATATTTGACGTAAGTAGGTCGAATAGATTGCACCGTTTAGGTAATTTAAAGAGCTTTCAAAAAAGCTCTCAACCTATCCTCTATCACTACCAGGGGCGTGGCAATAGTGTTCACAAAAAAAGTAATTTTTTGAGAAAAATCACATTTTTGCTTAAAATTTTAAACGCTCTGGCGGTTAAGGTATTTGACGTAAGTAAGTCGAATAAATTGCATCATTTAGGTAATTTAAAGAGCTTTCAGAAAAGCTCTCAACCTATCCTCTATCTCTACCAGGGGTGTGGCAATAGTATTCACACAAAAATGTAGTTTTCTAAGAAAAATCATATTTTTGCTTCAATTTTTAAACGCTCTACCGGCTAAGATATTTGACTAAGTAGCGTAATTAGGTTTAGGTAGTTAAAGAGCTTTCAGGAAAGCTCTCAACCTATCCTCTATTCCAACGAGGGGCGTGTTAATAGCGTTCACAAAGAAAAGTAGTTTTTTGAGAAAAATCACATTTTTGTTTCAAATTTTAAACGCTCTGGCGGTTAAAGAATTTGACGTAAGTAGGTCGAATAAATTGCACCGCTTAGGTAGTTTAAAGAGCTTTCAAGAAAGCTCTCAACCTGTCTTCTATTCTAACAAGGGGCGTGGCAATAGTGTTCACAAAGAAAGTAGTTTTTTGAGAAAAATCACATTTTTGCTTCAATTTTTAAACGCTCTGGCGGTTAAAGTATTTGACGTAAGTAGGTCGAATAAATTGGTTTAAAGGCTTCGAAACTTAACCTGTCCTCTAACGAGGCGTGGCAATAGTGTTCACAAAAAAAGTAAGTTTTTGAGAAAAATAACATATTTTTCTTAAAATTTTAAACGCTCTGGCGGTTAAGGTATTTGACGTAAGTAAGTCGAATAAATTGCATCGTTTAGGTAATTTAAAGAGCTTTCAGAAAAGCTCTCAACCTATCCTCTACCTCTACCAGGGGCGTGGCAATAGTATTCACACAAAAATGTAGTTTTCTAAGAAAAATCATATTTTTGCTTCAATTTTTAAACGCTCTACCGGCTAAGATATTTGACGTAAGTAGGTCGAATAAACTGCAGCGTTTAGGTAGTTTAAAAAGCTTTCAGGAAAGCTCTCAACCTATCCTCTATTCCAACGAGGGGCGTGTTAATAGTGTTCACAAAGAAAAGTAGTTTTTTGAGAAAAATCACATTTTTGCTTCAAATTTTAAACGCTCTGGCGGTTAAAGAATTTGACGTAAGTAGGTCGAATAAATTGCACCGCTTAGGTAGTTTAAAGAGCTTTCAGGAAAGCTCTCAACCTGTCTTCTATTCCAACAAGGGGCGTGGCAATAGTGTTCACAAAAAAAGTAATTTTTTGAGAAAAATCACATTTTTTCTTAAAATTTTAAACGCCCTGGCGGTTAAAGTATTTGACGTAAGTAGGTCGAATAAATTGCAGCGTTTAGGTAGTTTAAAGAGCTTTCAGGAAAGCTCTCAACCTATCCTCTATTCCTACGAGGGGCGTGGCAATAGTGTTCACAAAAAAATGTAGTTTTTCTGAGAAAAATCACATTTTTGCTTCAATTTTTAAACGCTCTACCGGCTAAAGATATTTGACGTAAGTAGGTCGAATAAACTGCAGCGTTTATGTAGTTTAAAGAGCTTTCAGGAAAGCTCTCAACCTATCCTCTATTCCAACGAGGGGCGTGTCAATAGTGTTCACAAAGAAAAGTAGTTTTTTGAGAAAAATCACATTTTTGCTTAAAATTTTAAACGCTCTGGCGGTTAAAGTGTTTGACGTAAGTAGGTCGAATAAATTGCAGCGTTTAGGTAGTTTAAAGAGCTTTCAGAAAAGCTCTCAACCTATCGTCTATTCCTACGAGGGGCGTGGCAATAGTATTCACAAAAAAATTTAGTTTTCTGAGAAAAATCATATTTTTGCTTCAATTTTTAAACGCTCTACCGGCTAAGATATTTGACGTAAGTAGGTCGAATAGATTGCACCGTTTAGGTAATTTAAAGCGCTTTCAGAAAAGCTCTCAACCTATCCTCTATTCACTACCAGGGGCGTGGCTATAGTGTTCACAAAAAAAGTAATTTCTTGAGAAAAATCCCATTTTTTCTTAAAATTTTAAACGCTCTGGCGGTTAAGGTATTTGACGTAAGTAGGTCGAATAAATTGCATCGTTTAGGCAATTTAAAGAGCTTTCAGAAAAGCTCTCAACCTATCCTCTATCCCTACCAGGGGCGTGGCAATAGTATTCACACAAAAATGTAGTTTTCTGAGAGAAATCATATTTTTGCTTCAATTTTTAAACGCTCTACCGGCTAAGATATTTGACGTAAGTAGGTCGAATAAACTGCAGCGTTTAGGTAGTTTAAAGAGCTTTCAGCGAAGCTCTCAACCTATCCTCTATTCCAACGAGTGGCGTGGCAATAGTGTTCACAAAGAAAAGTAGTTTTTTGAGAAAAATCACATTTTTGCTTCAAATTTTAAACGCTCTGGCGGTTAAAGAATTTGACGTAAGTAGGTCGAATAAATTGCACCGCTTAGTTAGTTTAAAGAGCTTTCAGGAGAGCTCTCAACCTGTCTTCTATTCCAACAAGGTGCGTGGCAATAGTGTTCACAAAAAAAGTAATTTTTTGAGAAAAATCACATTTTTGCTTAAAATTTTAAACGCTCTGGCGGTTAAAGTATTTGACGTAAGTAGGTCGAATAAATTGCAGCGTTTAGGTAGTTTAAAGAGCTTTCAGGAAAGCTCTCAACCTACCCTCTATTCCTACGAGGGGCGTGGCAATAGTATTCACAAAAAAAGTTAGTTTTCTGAGAAAAATCATATTTTTGCTTCAATTTTTAAACGCTCTACCGGCTAAGATATTTGACGTAAGTAGGTCGAATAAACTGCAGCGTTTAGGTAGTTTAAAGAGCTTTCAGGAAAGCTCTCAACGAATCCTCTATTCCAACGAGGGGCGTGTCAATAGTGTTCACAAAGAAAAGTAGTTTTTTGAGAAAAATCACATTTTTGCTTAAAATTTTAAAACGCTCTGGCGGTTAAAGTATTTGACGTAAGTAGGTCGAATAAATTGCAGCGTTTAGGTAGTTTAAAGAGCTTTCAGAAAAGCTCTCAACCTATCGTCTATTCCTACGAGGGGCGTGGCAATAGTATTCACAAAAAATGTAGTTTTCTGAGAAAAATCATATTTTTGCTTCAATTTTTAAACGCTCTACCGGCTAAGATATTTGACGTAAGTAGGTCGAATAGATTGCACCGTTTAGGTAATTTAAAGCGCTTTCAGAAAAGCTCTCAACCTATCCTCTATCACTACCAAGGGCGTGGCAATAGTGTTCACAAAAAAAGTAATTTCTTGAGAAAAATCACATTTTTTCTTAAAATTTTAAACCCTCTGGCGTTAAGGTATTTGACGTAAGTAAGTCGAATAAATTGCATCGTTTAGGCAATTTAAAGAGCTTTCAGAAAAGCTCTCAACCTATCCTCTATCTCTACCAGGGGCGTGGCAATAGTAATCACACAAAAATGTAGTTTTCTGAGAAAAATCATATTTTTGCTTCAATTTTTAAACGCTCTACCGGCTAAGATATTTGACGTAAGTAGGTCGAATAAACTGCAGCGTTTAGGTAGTTTAAAGAGCTTTCAGGAAAGCTCTCAACCTATCCTCTATTCCAACGAGGGGCGTGTTAATAGTGTTCACAAAGAAAAGTAGTTTTTTGAGAAAAATCACATTTTGTCTTCAAATTTTAAACGCTCTGGCAGTTAAAGAATTTGACGTAAGTAGGTCGAATAAATTGCACCGCTTAGGTAGTTTAAAGAGCTTTCAGGAAAGCTCTCAACCTGTCTTCTATTCCAACAAGGGGCGTGGCAATAGTGTTCACAAAAAAAGTAATTTTTTGAGAAAAATCACATTTGTTCTTAAAATTTTAAACGCTCTGGCGGTTAAAGTATTTGACGTAAGTAGGTCGAATAAATTGCACGGTTTAGGTAGTATAAAGAGCTTTCAGAAACGCTCTCAACCTATCCTCTATCTCTACCAGGGGCGTGGCAATAGTATTCACACAAAAATGTAGTTTTCTGAGAAAAATCATATTTTTGCTTCAATTTTTAAACGCTCTACCGGCTAAGATATTTGGCGAAAGTAGGTCGAATAAACTGCAGCGTTTAGGTAGTTTAAAGAGCTTTCAGGAAAGCTCTCAACCTATCCTCTATTCCAACGAAGGGCGTGTCAATAGTGTTCACAAGAAATTTTATACGCCCTGGCGGTTAAAATATTTGACGTAAGTAGGTCGAATAAATTGCAGCGTTTAGGTAGTTTAAAGAGCTTTCAGGAAAGCTCTCAACCTATCCTCTATTCCAGCGAGGGGCGTGGCAATAGTGTTCACAAAAAAAGTAGTTTTTTGAGAAAAATCACCTTTTTGCTTCAATTTTTAAACGCTCTACCGGTTAAAAATATTGATGTAAGTAAGTCGAATAAATTGCACCGTTTAGGTGGTTTAAAGAGCTTTCAGAAAAGCTCTCAACCTATCCTCTATTCCCACGAGGGGCATGGCAATAGTATTCACAAAAAATGTAGTTTTTTGAGAAAAATCACATATTTGCTTCAAATTTTAAACGCTCTGGCGGTTAAAGAATTTGACGTAAGTAGGTCGAATAAATTGCACCGTTTAGGTAGTGTAAAGAGCTTTCAGGAAAGCTCTCAACCTATCCTCTATTCTAACAAGGTGCGTGGCAATAGTGTTCACAAAAAAATGTAATTTTTTGAGAAAAATCAAATTTTTGCTTAAAAGTTTAAACGCTCTGGCGGTTAAAGTATTCGACGTAAGTAAGTCGAATAAATTGCACCGTTTAGGTAGTGTAAAGAGCTTTCAGAAAAGCTCTCAACCTATCCTCTATCACTACCAGGAGCGTGGCAATAGTATTCACAAAAAAATTTAGTTTTCTGAGAAAAATCATACTTTTGCTTCAAATTTTAAACGCTCTGGCGGTTAAAGCATTTGACGTAAGTAGGTCGAATAAATTGCACCGTTTAGGTAATTTAAAGAGCTTTCAGAAAAGCTCTCAACCTATCCTCTATCACTACCAGGGCCGTGGCAATAGTATTCACAAAAAATTTAGTTTTCTGAGAAAAATCATATTTTTGCTTCAATTTTTAAACGCTCTACCGGCTAAGATATTTGACGTAAGTAGGTCGAATAAACTGCAACGTTTAGGTAGTTTAAAGAGCTTTCAGAAAAGCTCTCAACCTATCCTCTATCACTACCAGGGGCGTGGCAATAGCGGTTACAAAGAAAAGTAGTTTTTTTGAGAAAAATCACATTTTTGCTTCAAATTTTAAACGCTCTGGCGGTTAAAGAATTTGACCTAAGTAGGTCGAATAAATTGCACCGCTTAGGTAGTTTAAAGAGCTTTCAGGAAAGCTCTCAACCTATCCTCTATTCCAACAAGGGGCGTGGCAATAGTGTTCACAAAAAAAGTAATTTTTGGAGAAAAATCACATTTGTTCTTAAAATTTTAAACGCTCTGGCGGTTAAAGTATTTGACGTAAGTAGATCGAATAAATTGCACGGTTTAGGTAGTATAAAGAGCTTTCAGAAAAGCTCTCAACCTATCCTCTATCTCTACCAGGGGCGTGGCAATAGTATTCACACAAAAATGTAGTTTTCTGAGAAAAATCATATTTTTGCTTAAAAGTTTAAACGCTCTGGCGGTTAAAGTATTCGACGTAAGTAAGTCGAATAAATTGCACCGTTTAGGTAGTGTAAAGAGCTTTCAGAAAAGCTCTCCACCTATCCTCTATCACTACCAGGAGCGTGGCAATAGTATTAACAAAAAAATTTAGTTTTCTGAGAAAAATCATACTTTTGCTTCAATTTTTAAACGCTCTGGCGGTTAAAGCATTTGACGTAAGTAGGTCGAATAAATTTCACCGTTTAGGTTATTTAAAGAGCTTTCAGAAAAGCTCTCAACCTATCCTCTATCACTACCAGGGGCGTGGCAATAGCGTTCACAAAGAAAAGTAGTTTTTTTGAGAAAATCACAGTTTTGCTTCAAATTTTAAACGCTCTGGCGGTTAAAGTATTTGACGTAAGTAGTTCGAATAAATTGCACCGCTTAGGTAGTTTAAAGAGCTTTCAGGAAAGCTCTCAACCTGTCTTCTATTCCAACAAGGGGCGTGGCAATAGTGTTCACAAAAAAAGTAATTTTTTGAGAAAAATCACATTTGTTCTTAAAATTTTAAACGCTCTGGCGGTTAAAGAATTTGACGTAAGTAGGTCGAATAAATTGCACCGCTTAGGTAGTTTAAAGAGCTTTCAGGAAAGCTCTCAACCTGTCTTCTATTCCAACAAGGGGCGTGGCAATAGTGTTCACAAAAAAAGTAATTTTTTGAGAAAAATCACATTTGTTCTTAAAATTTTAAACGCTCTGGCGGTTAAATTATTTGACGTAAGTAGATCGAATAAATTGCACGGTTTAGGTAGTGTAAAGAGCTTTCAGAAAAGCTCTCCACCTATCCTCTATCACTACCAGGAGCGTGGCAATAGTATTCACAAAAAAATTTAGTTTTCTGAGAAAAATCATATTTTTGCTTCAATTTTTAAACGCTCTGGCGGTTAAAGCATTTGACGTAAGTAGGTCGAATAAATTTCACCGTTTAGGTTATTTAAGGAGCTTTCAGAAAAGCTCTCAACCTATCCTCTATCACTACGAGGGGCGTGGCAATAGTATTCACAAAAAATGTAGTTTTCTGAGAAAAATCATATTTTTGCTTCAATTTTTAAACGCTCTACCGGCTAAGATATTTGACGTAAGTAGGTCGAATAAATTGCAGCGTTTAAGTAGTTTAAAGAGCTTTCAGAAAAGCTCTCAACCTATCCTCTATTCCAACGAGGGGCGTGGCAATAATGTTCACAAGAAATTTTCAAACGCCCTGGCGGTTAAAGTATTTGACGTAAGTAGGTCGAATAAATTGCAGCGTTTAGGTAGTTTAAAGAGCTTTCAGGAAAGCTCTCAACCTATCCTCTATTCCTACGAGGGGCGTGGCAATAGTATTCACAAAAAATTTAGTTTTCTGAGAAAAATCATATTTTTGCTTCAAATTTTAAACGCTCTGGCGGTTAAAGAATTTGACGTAAGTAGGTCGAATAAATTGCACCGCTTAGTTAGTTTAAAGAGCTTTCAGGAGAGCTCTCAACCTGTCTTCTATTCCAACAAGGGGCGTGGCAATAGTGTTCACAAAAAAAGTAATTTTTTGAGAAAAATCACATTTTTTCTTAAAATTTTAAACGCTCTGGCGGTTAAAGTATTTGACGTAAGTAGGTGGAATAAACTGCACCGTTTAGGTAGTATAAAGAGCTTTCAGAAAAGCTCTCAACCTATCCTCTATCTCTACAAGGGGCATGGCAATAGTATTCACACAAAATTTAGTTTTCTGAGAAAAATCATATTTTTGCTTCAATTTTTAAACGCTCTACCGGCTAAGATATTTGACGTAAGTAGGTCGAATAAACTGCAGCGTTTAGGTAATTTAAAGAGCTTTCAGAAAAGCTCTCAACCTATCCTCTATCTCTACCAGGGGCGTGGCAATAGTGTTCACAAAGAAAGTAGTTTTTGAGAAACGTCTCAATCCTGGCGGTTAAAGTATTTGACGTCAGTAGGTCGAATAAATTGCAGCGTTTAGGTAGTTTAAAGAGCTTTCAGGAAAGCTCTCAACCTATCCTCTATTCCTACGAGGAGCGTGGCAATAGTATTCACAAAAAATTTAGTTTTCTGAGAAAAATCATATTTTTGCTTCAATTTTTAAACGCTCTACCGGCTAAGATATTTGACGTAAGTAGGTCGAATAAACTGCAGCGTTTAGGTAGTTTAAAGAGCTTTCAGGAAAGCTCTCAACGTATCCTCTATTCCAACGAGGGGCGTGTCAATAGTGTTCACAAAGAAAAGTAGTTTTTTGAGAAAAATCACATTTTTGCTTCAAATTTTAAACGCTCTGGCGGTTAAAGTGATTTGACGTAAGTAGGTCGAATAAATTGCAGCGTTTAGGTAGTTTAAAGAGCTTTCAGAAAAGCTCTCAACCTATCGTCTATTCACTACGAGGGGCGTGGCAATAGTATTCACAAAAAATTTAGTTTTCTGAGAAAAATCATATTTTTGCTTCAATTTTTAAACGCTCTACCGGCTAAGATATTTGACGTAAGTAGGTCGAATAGATTGCACCGTTTAGGTAATTTAAAGAGCTTTCAGAAAAGCTCTCAACCTATCCTCTATCACTACCAGGGGCGTGGCTATAGTGTTCACAAAAAAAGTAATTTCTTGAGAAAAATCCCATTTTTCTTAAAATTTTAAACCCTCTGGCGTTAAGGTATTTGACGTAAGTAAGTCGAATAAATTGCATCGTTTAGGCAATTTAAAGAGCTTTCAGAAAAGCTCTCAACCTATCCTCTATCTCTACCAGGGGCGTGGCAATAGTAATCACACAAAAATGTAGTTTTCTGAGAAAAATCATATTTTTGCTTCAATTTTTAAACGCTCTACCGGCTAAGATATTTGACATAAGTAGATCGAATAAACTGCAGCGTTTAGGTAGTTTAAAGAGCTTTCAGGAAAGCTCTCAACCTATCCTCTATTCCAACGAGGGGCGTGTTAATAGTGTTCACAAAGAAAAGTAGTTTTTTGAGAAAAATCACATTTTGTCTTCAAATTTTAAACGCTCTGGCGGTTAAAGGATTTGACGTAAGTAGGTCGAATAAATTGCACCGCTTAGGTAGTTTAAAGAGCTTTCAGGAAAGCTCTCAACCTGTCTTCTATTCCAACAAGGGGCGTGGCAATAGTGTTCACAATAAAAGTAATTTTTTGAGAAAAATCACATTTGTTCTTAAAATTTTAAACGCTCTGGCGGTTAAAGTATTTGACGTAAGTAGGTCGAATAAATTGCACGGTTTAGGTAGTATAAAGAGCTTTCAGAAAAGCTCTCAACCTATCCTCTATCTCTACCAGGGGCGTGGCAATAGTATTCACACAAAAATGTAGTTTTCTGAGAAAAATCATATTTTTGCTTCAATTTTTAAACGCTCTACCGGCTAAGATATTTGGCGAAAGTAGGTCGAATAAACTGCAGCGTATAGGTAGTTTAAAGAGCTTTCAGGAAAGCTCTCAACCTATCCTCTATTCCTACGAGGGGCGTGGCAATAGTATTCACAAATAAATGTAGTTTTCTGAGAAAAATCATATTTTTGCTTCAATTTTTAAACGCTCTACCGGCTAAGATATTTGACGTAAGTAGGTCGAACAAATTGCAGCGTTTAGGTAGTTTAAAGAGTTTTCAGGAAAGCTCTCAACCTATCCTCTATTCCTACGAGGGGCGTGGCAATAGTATTCACAAATAAATGTAGTTTTCTGAGAAAAATCATATTTTTGCTTCAATTTTTAAACGCTCTACCGGCTAAGATACTTGACGTAAGTAGGTCGAATAAATTGCAGCGTTTAAGTAGTTTAAAGAGCTTTCAGGAAAGCTTTCAACCTATCCTCTATTCCAACGAGGGGCGTGGCAATAGTGTTCACAAAAAATTTTAAACGCTCTGGCGGTTAAAGTATTCGACGTAAGTCGAATAAAATGCACCGTTTAGGTAATTTAAAGAGCTTTCAGAAAAGCTTTCAGTCTATCCTCTATTCCAACGAAGGGCGTGGCAATAGCGTTCATAAAGAAAAGTAGTTTTTTGAGAAAAATCACATTTTTGCTTCAATTTTTAAACGCTCTACCGGCTAAGATATTTGACGTATGTGGGTCGAATAAATTGCACCGTTTAGGTAGTTTAAAGAGCTTTCAGGAAAGTTTTCAACCTATCCTCTATTCCAACGAGGGGCGTGTCAATAGTGTTCACAAAGAAAAGTAGTTTTTTGAGAAAAATCACATTTTTGCTTCAAATTTTAAACGCTCTGGCGGTTAAAGAATTTGACGTAAGTAGGTCGAATAAATTGCAGAAAGTTTAAAGCGCTTTCAGAGAAGCTCTCAACCTATCCTCTATCTCTACCAGGGGCGTGGTAATAGTATTCACAAAAAAATGTAGTTTTCTGAGAAAAATCATATTTTTGCTTCAATTTTTAAACGCTCTACCGGCTAAGATATTTGACGTAAGTAGGTCGAATAAACTGCAGCGTTTAGGTAGTTTAAAGAGCTTTCAGGAAAGCTCTCAACCTATCCTCTATTCCAACGAGGGGCGTGTCAATAGTGTTCACAAAGAAAAGTAGTTTTTTGAGAAAAATCACATTTTTGCTTCAAATTTTAAACGCTCTGGCGGTTAAAGAATTTGACGTAAGTAGGTCGAATAAATTGCACCGCTTAGGTAGCTTAAAGAACTTTCAGGAAAGCTCTCAACCTAATTTAAAGAGCTTTCAGAAAAGCTCTCAACCTATCCTCTGTTCCTACGAGGGGCGTGGCAATAGTATTCACAAAAAAATAAGAAAGTAGTTCGAATAAATTGCACCGTTTAGGTAGTGTAAAGAGCTTTCAGAAAAGCTCTCAACCTATCCTCTATCACTACCAGGAGCGTGGCAATAGTATTCACAAAAAAATTTAGTTTTCTGAGAAAAATCATATTTTTGCTTCAATTTTTAAACGCTCTGGCGGTTAAAGCATTTGACGTAAGTAGGTCGAATAAATTTCGCCGTTTAGGTTATTTAAGGAGCTTTCAGAAAAGCTCTCAACCTATCCTCTTTTCCAACGAGGGGCGTGTTAATAGTGTTCACAAAGAAAAGTAGTTTTTTGAGAAAAATCACATTTTTGCTTCAAATTTTAAACGCTCTGGCGGTTAAAGGATTTGACGTAAGTAGGTCGAATAAATTGCACCGCTTAGGTAGTTTAAAGAGCTTTCAGGAAAGCTCTCAACCTATCCTCTATCACTACCAGGGGCGTGGCAATAGTATTCACAAAAAATGTAGTTTTCTGAGAAAAATCATATTTTTGCTTCAATTTTTAAACGCTCTACCGGCTAAGATATTTGACGTAAGTAGGTCGAATAAACTGCAGCGTTTAGGTAGTTTAAAGGGCTTTCAGGAAAGCTCTCAACCTTTCCTCTATTCCTACGAGGGGCGTGGCAATAGCATTCACAAAAAAGTAGTTTTCTGAGAAAAATCACAGTTTTGCTTCAAATTTTAAACGCTCTACCGGCTAAGATATTTGACGTACGTCGGTCGAATAGATTGCACCGTTTAGGTAATTTAAAGAGCTTTCAGGAAAGCTCTCAACCTATCCTCTATCACTACCAGGAGCGTGGCAATAGCGTTCACAAAGAAAAGTAGTTTTTTTGAGAAAAATCACAGTTTTGCTTCAAATTTTAAACGCTCTGGCGGTTAAAGTATTTGACGTAAGTAGTTCGAATAAATTGCACCGTTTAGGTAGTGTAAAGAGCTTTCAGAAAAGCTCTCAACCTATCCTCTATCACTACCAGGAGCGCGGCAATAGTATTCACACAAAAATGTAGTTTTCTGAGAAAAATCATATTTTTGCTTCAATTTTTAAACGCTCTACCGGCTAAGATATTTGACGTAAGTAGGTCGAATAAACTGCAGCGTTTAGGTAGTTTAGAGAGCTTTCAGGAAAGCTCTCAACCTATCCTCTATCACTACCAGGAGCGTGGCAATAGCGTTCACAAAGAAAAGTAGTTTTTTTGAGAAAAATCACAGTTTTGCTTCAAATTTTAAACGCTCTGGCGGTTAAAGTATTTGACGTAAGTAGTTCGAATAAATTGCACCGTTTAGGTAGTGTAAAGAGCTTTCAGAAAAGCTCTCAACCTATCCTCTATCACTACCAGGAGCGTGGCAATAGTATTCACAAAAAAATTTAGTTTTCTGAGAAAAATCATATTTTTGCTTCAATTTTTAAACGCTCTGGCGGTTAAAGCATTTGACGTAAGTAGGTCGAATAAATTTCGCCGTTTAGGCTATTTAAGGAGCTTTCAGAAAAGCTCTCAACCTATCCTCTTTTCCAACGAGGGGCGTGTTAATAGTGTTCACAAAGAAAAGTAGTTTTTTGAGAAAAATCACATTTTTGCTTCAAATTTTAAACGCTCTGGCGGTTAAAGGATTTGACGTAAGTAGGTCGAATAAATTGCACCGCTTAGGTAGTTTAAAGAGCTTTCAGGAAAGCTCTCAACCTATCCTCTATCACTACCAGGGGCGTGGCAATAGTATTCACAAAAAATGTAGTTTTCTGAGAAAAATCATATTTTTGCTTCAATTTTTAAACGCTCTACCGGCTAAGATATTTGACGTAAGTAGGTCGAATAAACTGCAGCGTTTAGGCAGTTTAAAGGGCTTTCAGGAAGGCTCTCAACCTTTCCTCTATTCCTACGAGGGGCGTGGCAATAGCATTCACAAAAAATGTAGTTTTCTGAGAAAAATCATATTTTTGCTTCAATATTTAAACGCTCTACCGGCTAAGCTATTTGACGTAAGTAGGTCGAATAGATTGCACCGTTTAGGTAATTTAAAGAGCTTTCAGAAAAGCTCTCAACCTATCCTCTTTTCCAACGAGGGGCGTGTTAATAGTGTTCACAAAGAAAAGTAGTTTTTTGAGAAAAATCACATTTTTGCTTCAAATTTTAAACGTTCTGGCGGTTAAAGGATTTGACGTAAGTAGGTCGAATAAATTGCACCGCTTAGGTAGTTTAAAGAGCTTTCAGGAAAGCTCTCAACCTGTCTTCTATTCCAACAAGGGGCGTGGCAATAGTGTTCACAAAAAAAGTATTTTTTTGAGAAAAATCACATTTTTTCTTAAAATTTTAAACGCTCTGGCGGTTAAAGTATTTGACGTAAGTAGGTCGAATAAATTGCACCGTTTAGGTAGTATAAAGAGCTTTCAGAAAAGCTCTCAACTTATCCTCTATCGCTACCAGGGGCGTGGCAATAGTATTCACAAAAAATGTAGTTTTCTGAGAAAAATCATATTTTTGCTTCAATTTTTAAACGCTCTACCGGCTAAGATATTTGACGTAAGTAGGTCGAATAAACTGCAGCGTTTAGGTAGTTTAAAGGGCTTTCAGGAAGGCTCTCAACCTTTCCTCTATTCCTACGAGGGGCGTGGCAATAGCATTCACAAAAAATGTAGTTTTCTGAGAAAAATCATATTTTTGCTTCAATATTTAAACGCTCTACCGGCTAAGCTATTTGACGTAAGTAGGTCGAATAGATTGCACCGTTTAGGTAATTTAAAGAGCTTTCAGAAAAGCTCTCAACCTATCCTCTTTTCCAACGAGGGGCGTGTTAATAGTGTTCACAAAGAAAAGTAGTTTTTTGAGAAAAATCACATTTTGCTTCAAATTTTAAACGTTCTGGCGGTTAAAGGATTTGACGTAAGTAGGTCGAATAAATTGCACCGCTTAGGTAGTTTAAAGAGCTTTCAGGAAAGCTCTCAACCTGTCTTCTATTCCAACAAGGGGCGTGGCAATAGTGTTCACAAAAAAAGTATTTTTTTGAGAAAAATCACATTTTTTCTTAAAATTTTAAACGCTCTGGCGGTTAAAGTATTTGACGTAAGTAGGTCGAATAAATTGCACCGTTTAGGTAGTATAAAGAGCTTTCAGAAAAGCTCTCAACTTATCCTCTATCGCTACCAGGGGCGTGGCAATAGTATTCACAAAAAATGTAGTTTTCTGAGAAAAATCATATTTTTGCTTCAATTTTTAAACGCTCTACCGGCTAAGATATTTGACGTAAGTAGGTCGAACAAATTGCAGCGTTTAGGTAGTTTAAAGAGCTTTCAGGAAAGCTCTCAACCTATCCTCTATTCCTACGAGGGGCGTGGCAATAGTATTCACAAATAAATGTAGTTTTCTGAGAAAAATCATATTTTTGCTTCAATTTTTAAACGCTCTACCGGCTAAGATACTTGACGTAAGTAGGTCGAATAAATTGCAGCGTTTAAGTAGTTTAAAGAGCTTTCAGGAAAGCTTTCAACCTATCCTCTATTCCAACGAGGGGCGTGGCAATAGTGTTCACAAAAAATTTTAAACGCTCTGGCGGTTAAAGTATTCGACGTAAGTCGAATAAAATGCACCGTTTAGGTAATTTAAAGAGCTTTCAGAAAAGCTTTCAGTCTATCCTCTATTCCAACGAAGGGCGTGGCAATAGCGTTCACAAAGAAAAGTAGTTTTTTGAGAAAAATCACATTTTTGCTTCAATTTTTAAACGCTCTACCGGCTAAGATATTTGACGTATGTGGGTCGAATAAATTGCACCGTTTAGGTAGTTTAAAGAGCTTTCAGGAAAGTTTTCAACCTATCCACTATCACCACCAGGGGCATAATAATTGTATTCACAAGAAAATGTATTTTTTGGAGAAAAATCACATTTTTACTTCAAATTTTAAACGCTCTGGCGGTTAAAGTATTTGACGTAAGTAGGTCGAATAAATTGCAGAAAGTTTAAAGCGCTTTCAGAGAAGCTCTCAACCTATCCTCTATCTCTACCAGGGGCGTGGTAATAGTATTCACAAAAAAATGTAGTTTTCTGAGAAAAATCATATTTTTGCTTCAATTTTTAAACGCTCTACCGGCTAAGATATTTGACGTAAGTAGGTCGAATAAACTGCAGCGTTTAGGTAGTTTAAAGAGCTTTCAGGAAAGCTCTCAACCTATCCTCTATTCCAACGAGGGGCGTGTCAATAGTGTTCACAAAGAAAAGTAGTTTTTTGAGAAAAATCACATTTTTGCTTCAAATTTTAAACGCTCTGGCGGTTAAAGAATTTGACGTAAGTAGGTCGAATAAATTGCACCGCTTAGGTAGCTTAAAGAACTTTCAGGAAAGCTCTCAACCTAATTTAAAGAGCTTTCAGAAAAGCTCTCAACCTATCCTCTGTTCCTACGAGGGGCGTGGCAATAGTATTCACAAAAAAATAAGAAAGTAGTTCGAATAAATTGCACCGTTTAGGTAGTGTAAAGAGCTTTCAGAAAAGCTCTCAACCTATCCTCTATCACTACCAGGAGCGTGGCAATAGTATTCACAAAAAAATTTAGTTTTCTGAGAAAAATCATATTTTTGCTTCAATTTTTAAACGCTCTGGCGGTTAAAGCATTTGACGTAAGTAGGTCGAATAAATTTCGCCGTTTAGGTTATTTAAGGAGCTTTCAGAAAAGCTCTCAACCTATCCTCTTTTCCAACGAGGGGCGTGTTAATAGTGTTCACAAAGAAAAGTAGTTTTTTGAGAAAAATCACATTTTTGCTTCAAATTTTAAACGCTCTGGCGGTTAAAGGATTTGACGTAAGTAGGTCGAATAAATTGCACCGCTTAGGTAGTTTAAAGAGCTTTCAGAAAAGCTCTCAACCTATCCTCTATCACTACCAGGGGCGTGGCAATAGTATTCACAAAAAATGTAGTTTTCTGAGAAAAATCATATTTTTGCTTCAATTTTTACACGCTCTACCGGCTAAGATATTTGACGTAAGTAGGTCGAATAAACTGCAGCGTTTAGGTAGTTTAAAGGGCTTTCAGGAAAGCTCTCAACCTTTCCTCTATTCCTACGAGGGGCGTGGCAATAGCATTCACAAAAAATGTAGTTTTCTGAGAAAAATCATATTTTTGCTTCAATATTTAAACGCTCTACCGGCTAAGATATTTGACGTAAGTAGGTCGAATAGATTGCACCGTTTAGGTAATTTAAAGAGCTTTCAGAAAAGCTCTCAACCTATCCTCTTTTCCAACGAGGGGCGTGTTAATAGTGTTCACAAAGAAAAGTAGTTTTTTGAGAAAAATCACATTTTTGCTTCAAATTTTAAACCCTCTGGCGGTTAAAGGATTTGACGTAAGTAGGTCGAATAAACTGCACCGCTTAGGTAGTTTAAAGAGCTTTCAGGAAAGCTCTCAACCTGTCTTCTATTCCAACAAGGGGCGTGGCAATAGTGTTCACAAAAAAAGTATTTTTTTGAGAAAAATCACATTTTTTCTTAAAATTTTAAACGCTCTGGCGGTTAAAGTATTTGACGTAAGTAGGTCGAATAAATTGCACCGTTTAGGTAGTATAAAGAGCTTTCAGAAAAGCTCTCAACTTATCCTCTATCGCTACCAGGGGCGTGGCAATAGTATTCACAAAAAATGTAGTTTTCTGAGAAAAATCATATTTTTGCTTCAATTTTTAAACGCTCTACCGGCTAAGATATTTGACGTAAGTAGGTCGAACAAATTGCAGCGTTTAGGTAGTTTAAAGAGCTTTCAGGAAAACTCTCAACCTATCCTCTATTCCTACGAGGGGCGTGGCAATAGTATTCACAAATAAATGTAGTTTTCTGAGAAAAATCATATTTTTGCTTCAATTTTTAAACGCTCTACCGGCTAATATACTTGACGTAAGTAGGTCGAATAAATTGCAGCGTTTAAGTAGTTTAAAGAGCTTTCAGGAAAGCTCTCAACCTATCCTCTATTCCAACGAGGGGCGTGGCAATAGTGTTCACAAGAAATTTTAAACGCTCTGGCGGTTAAAGTATTCGACGTAAGTAAGTCGAATAAAATGCACCGTTTAGGTAATTTAAAGAGCTTTCAGAAAAGCTTTCAGTCTATCCTCTATTCCAACGAAGGGCGTGGCAATAGCGTTCACAAAGAAAAGTAGTTTTTTGAGAAAAATCACATTTTTGCTTCAATTTTTAAACGCTCTACCGGCTAAGATATTTGACGTATGTGGGTCGAATAAATTGCACCGTTTAGGTAGTTTAAAGAGCTTTCAGGAAAGTTTTCAACCTATCCACTATCACCACCAGGGGCATAATAATTGTATTCACAAGAAAATGTATTTTTTGGAGAAAAATCACATTTTTACTTCAAATTTTAAACGCTCTGGCGGTTAAAGTATTTGACGTAAGTAGGTCGAATAAATTGCAGAAAGTTTAAAGCGCTTTCAGAGAAGCTCTCAACCTATCCTTTATCTCTACCAGGGGCGTGGTAATAGTATTCACAAAAAAATGTAGTTTTCTGAGAAAAATCATATTTTTGCTTCAATTTTTAAACGCTCTACCGGCTAAGATATTTGACGTAAGTAGGTCGAATAAACTGCAGCGTTTAGGTAGTTTAAAGAGCTTTCAGGAAAGCTCTCAACCTATCCTCTATTCCAACGAGGGGCGTGTCAATAGTGTTCACAAAGAAAAGTAGTTTTTTGAGAAAAATCACATTTTTGCTTCAAATTTTAAACGCTCTGGCGGTTAAAGAATTTGACGCAAGTAGGTCGAATAGATTGCACCGTTTAGGTAATTTAAAGAGCTTTCAGAAAAGCTCTCAACCTATCCTCTGTTCCTACGAGGGGCGTGGCAATAGTATTCACAAAAAAATGTAGTTTTCTGAGAAAAATCATATTTTTGCTTCAATTTTTAAACGCTCTAGCGGCTAAGATATTTGACGTAAGTAGGTCGAATAAACCGCAGCGTTTAGGTAGTTTAAAGAGCTTTCAGGAAAGCTCTCAACCTATCCTCTATTCCAACGAGGGGCGTGTCAATAATGTTCACAAAGAAAAGTAGTTTTTTGAGAAAAATCACATTTTTGCTTCAAATTTTAAACGCTCTGGCGGTTAAAGAATTTGACGCAAGTAGGTCGAATAGATTGCACCGTTTAGGTAATTTAAAGAGCTTTCATAAAAGCTCTCAACCTATCCTCTATCACTACCAGGGGCGTGGCAATGGTGTTCACAAAAAAAGTAATTTTTTGAGAAAAATCACATTTTTCTTAAAATTTTAAACCCTCTGGCGGTTAAGGTATTTGCCGTAAGTAAGTCGAATGAATTGCATCGTTTAGGTAATTTAAAGAGCTTTCAGAAAAGCTCTCAACCTATCCTCTATCTCTACCAGGGGCGTGGCAATAGTATTCACACAAAAATGTAGTTTTCTGAGAAAAATCATATTTTTGCTTCAATTTTTAAACGCTCTACCGGCTAAGATATTTGACGTAAGTAGGTCGAATAAACTGCAGCGTTTAGGTAGTTTAAAGGGCTTTCAGGAAAGCTCTCAACCTATCCTCTATTCCAACGAGGGGCGTGGCAATAGTGTTCACAAAGAAAGTAGTTTTTTGAGAAAAATCACATTTTTGCTTCAATTTCTAAACGCTCTGGCGGTTAAAGAATTTGACGTAAGTAGGTCGAATAAATTGCACCGCTTAGGTAGTTTAAAGAGCTTTCAAGAAAGCTCTCAACCTGTCTTCTATTCCAACAAGGGGCGTGGCAATAGTGTTCACAAGGAAAGTAGTTTTTTGAGAAAAATCACATTTTTGCTTCAATTTTTAAACGCTCTGGCGGTTAAAGTATTCGACGTAAGTAGGTCGAATAAATTGCACCGCTTAGGTGGTTTAAAGAGCTTTCAGAAAAGCTCTCAACTTATCCTCTATCACTACCAGGAGCGTGGCAATAGTATTCACACAAAAATGTAGTTTTCTGAGAAAAGTCATATTTTTGCTTCAATTTTTAAACGCTCTACCGGCTAAGATATTTGACGTAAGTAGGTCGAGTAAACTGCAGCGTTTAAGTAGTTTAAAGAGCTTTCAGGAAAGCTCTGAACCTATCCTCTATTCCAACGAGGGGCGTGGCAATAGTGTTCACAAGAAATTTTAAACGCCCTGGCGGTTAAAGTATTTGACGTAAGTAGGTCGAATAAATTGCAGCGTTTAGGTAGTTTAAAGAGCTTTCAGGAAAGCTCTCAACCTATCCTCTATTCCTACGAGGGGCGTGGCAATAGTGTTCACAAATAAATGTAGTTCTCTGAGAAAAATCATAATTTTGCTTCAATTTTTAAACGCTCTACCGGCTAAGATATTTGACGTAAGTAGGTCGAATAAATTGCACCGTTTAGGTAATTTAAAGAGCTTTCAGAAAAGCTCTCAACCTATCCTCTATCACTACCAGGGGCGTGGCAATAGTATTCACAATAAATGTAGTTTTCTGAGAAAAATCATATTTTTGCTTCAATTTTTAAACGCTCTACCGGCTAAGATATTTGACGTAAGTAGGTCGAATAGATTGCACCGTTTAGGTAATTTAAAGAGCTTTCAGGAAAGCTCTCAACCTATCCTCTATTCCAACGAGGGGCGTGGCAATAATGTTCACAAGAAATTTTAAACGTCCTGGCGGTTAAAGTATTTGACGTAAGTAGGTCGAATAAATTGCAGCGTTTAGGTAGTTTAAAGAGCTTTCAGGAAAGCTCTCAACCTATCCTCTATTCCAGCGAGGGGCGTGGCAATAGCGTTCACGAAGAAAAGTAGTTTTTTGAGAAAAATCACATTTTTACTTCAAATTTTAACGGTCTGGCGGCTAAAGAATTTGACGTAAGTAGGTCGAATAAATTGCACCGTTTAGGTAATTTAAAGAGCTTTCAGAAAAGCTCTCAACCTATCCTCTATCACTACCAGGGGCGTGGCAATAGTATTCACAATAAATGTAGTTTTCTGAGAAAAATCATATTTTTGCTTCAATTTTTAAACGCTCTACCGGCTAAGATATTTGACGTAAGTAGGTCGAATAGATTGCACCGTTTAGGTAATTTAAAGAGCTTTCAAAAAAGCTCTCAACCTATCCTCTATCACTACCAGGGGCGTGGCAATAGTGTTCACAAAAAAAGTAATTTTTTGAGAAAAATCACATTTTTTCTTAAAATTTTAAACCCTCTGGCGGTTAAGGTATTTGACGTAAGTAAGTCGAATAAATTGCATCATTTAGGCAATTTAAAGAGCTTTCAGAAAAGCTCTCAACCTATCCTCTATCTCTACCAGGGGTGTGGCAATAGTATTCACACAAAAATGTAGTTTTCTAAGAAAAATCATATTTTTGCTTCAATTTTTAAACGCTCTACCGGCTAAGATATTTGACTGCAGCGTTTAGGTAGTTTAAAGAGCTTTCAGGAAAGCTCTCAACCTATCCTCTATTCCAACGAGGGGCGTGTTAATAGCGTTCACAAAGAAAAGTAGTTTTTTGAGAAAAATCACATTTTTGCTTCAAATTTTAAACGCTCTGGCGGTTAAAGAATTTGACGTAAGTAGGTCGAATAAATTGCACCGCTTAGGTAGTTTAAAGAGCTTTCAAGAAAGCTCTCAACCTGTCTTCTATTCTAACAAGGGGCGTGGCAATAGTGTTCACAAAGAAAGTAGTTTTTTGAGAAAAATCACATTTTTGCTTCAATTTTTAAACGCTCTGGCGGTTAAAGTATTTGACGTAAGTAGGTCGAATAAATTGCACCGCTTAGGGCGTGGCAATAGTGTTCACAAAAAAAGTAAGTTTTTGAGAAAAATAACATATTTTTCTTAAAATTTTAAACGCTCTGGCGGTTAAGGTGTTTGACGTAAGTAAGTCGAATAAATTGCATCGTTTAGGTAATTTAAAGAGCTTTCAGAAAAGCTCTCAACCTATCCTCTACCTCTACCAGGGGCGTGGCAATAGTATTCACACAAAAATGTAGTTTTCTAAGAAAAATCATATTTTTGCTTCAATTTTTAAACGCTCTACCGGCTAAGATATTTGACGTAAGTAGGTCGAATAAACTGCAGCGTTTATGTAGTTTAAAGAGCTTTCAGGAAAGCTCTCAACGAATCCTCTATTCCAACGAGGGGCGTGTCAATAGTGTTCACAAAGAAAAGTAGTTTTTTGAGAAAAATCACATTTTTGCTTAAAATTTTAAACGCTCTGGCGGTTAAAGTGTTTGACGTAAGTAGGTCGAATAAATTGCACCGCTTAGGGCGTGGCAATAGTGTTCACAAAAAAAGTAAGTTTTTGAGAAAAATAACATATTTTTCTTAAAATTTTAAACGCTCTGGCGGTTAAAGAATTTGACGTAAGTAGGTCGAATAAATTGCACCGCTTAGTTAGTTTAAAGAGCTTTCAGGAGAGCTCTCAACCTGTCTTCTATTCCAACAAGGGGCGTGGCAATAGTGTTCACAAAAAAAGTAATTTTTTGAGAAAAATCACATTTTTTCTTAAAATTTTAAACGCCCTGGCGGTTAAAGTATTTGACGTAAGTAGGTCGAATAAATTGCAGCGTTTAGGTAGTTTAAAGAGCTTTCAGGAAAGCTCTCAACCTACCCTCTATTCCTACGAGGGGCGTGGCAATAGTATTCACAAAAAAATTTAGTTTTCTGAGAAAAATCATATTTTTGCTTCAATTTTTAAACGCTCTACCGGCTAAGATATTTGACGTAAGTAGGTCGAATAAACTGCAGCGTTTATGTAGTTTAAAGAGCTTTCAGGAAAGCTCTCAACGAATCCTCTATTCCAACGAGGGGCGTGTCAATAGTGTTCACAAAGAAAAGTAGTTTTTTGAGAAAAATCACATTTTTGCTTAAAATTTTAAACGCTCTGGCGGTTAAAGTGTTTGACGTAAGTAGGTCGAATAAATTGCAGCGTTTAGGTAGTTTAAAGAGCTTTTAGAAAAGCTCTCAACCTATCGTCTATTCCTACGAGGGGCGTGGCAATAGTATTCACAAAAAAATTTAGTTTTCTGAGAAAAATCATATTTTTGCTTCAATTTTTAAACGCTCTACCGGCTAAGATATTTGACGTAAGTAGGTCGAATAGATTGCACCGTTTAGGTAATTTAAAGCGCTTTCAGAAAAGCTCTCAACCTATCCTCTATCACTACCAGGGGCGTGGCTATAGTGTTCACAAAAAAAGTAATTTCTTGAGAAAAATCCCATTTTTTCTTAAAATTTTAAACCCTCTGGCGTTAAGGTATTTGACGTAAGTAAGTCGAATAAATTGCATCGTTTAGGCAATTTAAAGAGCTTTCAGAAAAGCTCTCAACCTATCCTCTATCTCTACCAGGGGCGTGGCAATAGTAATCACACAAAAATGTAGTTTTCTGAGAAAAATCATATTTTTGCTTCAATTTTTAAACGCTCTACCGGCTAAGATATTTGACGTAAGTAGGTCGAATAAACTGCAGCGTTTAGGTAGTTTAAAGAGCTTTCAGGAAAGCTCTCAACCTATCCTCTATTCCAACGAGGGGCGTGTTAATAGTGTTCACAAAGAAAAGTAGTTTTTTGAGAAAAATCACATTTTGTCTTCAAATTTTAAACGCTCTGGCAGTTAAAGAATTTGACGTAAGTAGGTCGAATAAATTGCACCGCTTAGGTAGTTTAAAGAGCTTTCAGGAAAGCTCTCAACCTGTCTTCTATTCCAACAAGGGGCGTGGCAATAGTGTTCACAAAAAAAGTAATTTTTGAGAAAAATCACATTTGTTCTTAAAATTTTAAACGCTCTGGCGGTTAAAGTATTTGACGTAAGTAGGTCGAATAAATTGCACGGTTTAGGTAGTATAAAGAGCTTTCAGAAACGCTCTCAACCTATCCTCTATCTCTACCAGGGGCGTGGCAATAGTATTCACACAAAAATGTAGTTTTCTGAGAAAAATCATATTTTTGCTTCAATTTTTAAACGCTCTACCGGCTAAGATATTTGGCGAAAGTAGGTCGAATAAACTGCAGCGTTTAGGTAGTTTAAAGAGCTTTCAGGAAAGCTCTCAACCTATCCTCTATTCCAACGAAGGGCGTGTCAATAGTGTTCACAAGAAATTTTATACGCCCTGGCGGTTAAAATATTTGACGTAAGTAGGTCGAATAAATTGCAGCGTTTAGGTAGTTTAAAGAGCTTTCAGGAAAGCTCTCAACCTATCCTCTATTCCAGCGAGGGGCTTGGCAATAGCGTTCACAAAAAAAGTAGTTTTTTGAGAAAAATCACCTTTTTGCTTCAATTTTTAAACGCTCTACCGGTTAAAAATATTATGTAAGTAAGTCGAATAAATTGCACCGTTTAGGTGGTTTAAAGAGCTTTCAGAAAAGCTCTCAACCTATCCTCTATTCCCACGAGGGGCATGGCAATAGTATTCACAAAAAATGTAGTTTTTTGAGAAAAATCACATATTTGCTTCAAATTTTAAACGCTCTGGCGGTTAAAGGATTTGACGTAAGTAGGTCGAATAAATTGCACCGTTTAGGTAGTGTAAAGAGCTTTCAGGAAAGCTCTCAACCTATCCTCTATTCTAACAAGGTGCGTGGCAATAGTGTTCACAAAAAAATGTAATTTTTTGAGAAAAATCAAATTT
Source organism: Bactrocera zonata (assembly GCA_037783105.1). NCBI lineage: Eukaryota > Metazoa > Arthropoda > Insecta > Diptera > Tephritidae > Bactrocera > Bactrocera zonata. The sequence continues at coordinate 39,056 of JBAWJQ010005677.1, read as the reverse complement.
TTGCTTAAAAGTTTAAACGCTCTGGCGGTTAAAGTATTCGACGTAAGTAAATCGAATAAATTGCACCGTTTAGGTAGTGTAAAGGGCTTTCAGAAAAGCTCTCCACCTATCCTCTATCACTACCAGGAGCGTGGCAATAGTATTCACAAAAAATTTAGTTTTCTGAGAAAAATCATACTTTTGCTTCAAATTTTAAACGCTCTGGCGGTTAAAGCATTTGACGTAAGTAGGTCGAATAAATTGCACCGTTTAGGTAATTTAAAGAGCTTTCAGAAAAGCTCTCAACCTATCCTCTATCACTACCAGGGCCGTGGCAATAGTATTCACAAAAAATTTAGTTTTCTGAGAAAAATCATATTTTTGCTTCAATTTTTAAACGCTCTACCGGCTAAGATATTTGACGTAAGTAGGTCGAATAAACTGCAACGTTTAGGTAGTTTAAAGAGCTTTCAGAAAAGCTCTCAACCTATCCTCTATCACTACCAGGGGCGTGGCAATAGCGGTTACAAAGAAAAGTAGTTTTTTTGAGAAAAATCACATTTTTGCTTCAAATTTTAAACGCTCTGGCGGTTAAAGAATTTGACCTAAGTAGGTCGAATAAATTGCACCGCTTAGGTAGTTTAAAGAGCTTTCAGGAAAGCTCTCAACCTATCCTCTATTCCAGCAAGGGGCGTGGCAATAGTGTTCACAAAAAAGTAATTTTTGGAGAAAAATCACATTTGTTCTTAAAATTTTAAACGCTCTGGCGGTTAAAGTATTTGACGTAAGTAGATCGAATAAATTGCACGGTTTAGGTAGTATAAAGAGCTTTCAGAAAAGCTCTCAACCTATCCTCTATCTCTACCAGGGGCGTGGCAATAGTATTCACACAAAAATGTAGTTTTCTGAGAAAAATCATATTTTTGCTTAAAAGTTTAAACGCTCTGGCGGTTAAAGTATTCGACGTAAGTAAGTCGAATAAATTGCACCGTTTAGGTAGTGTAAAGGGCTTTCAGAAAAGCTCTCCACCTATCCTCTATCACTACCAGGAGCGTGGCAATAGTATTAACAAAAAAATTTAGTTTTCTGAGAAAAATCATACTTTTGCTTCAATTTTTAAACGCTCTGGCGGTTAAAGCATTTGACGTAAGTAGGTCGAATAAATTTTACCGTTTAGGTTATTTAAGGAGCTTTCAGAAAAGCTCTCAACCTATCCTCTATCACTACCAGGGGCGTGGCAATAGCGTTCACAAAGAAAAGTAGTTTTTTTGAGAAAAATCACAGTTTTGCTTCAAATTTTAAACGCTCTGGCGGTTAAAGTATTTGACGTAAGTAGTTCGAATAAATTGCACCGCTTAGGTAGTTTAAAGGGCTTTCAGGAAAGCTCTCAACCTGTCTTCTATTCCAACAAGGGGCGTGGCAATAGTGTTCACAAAAAAGTAATTTTTTGAGAAAAATCACATTTGTTCTTAAAATTTTAAACGCTCTGGCGGTTAAAGAATTTGACGTAAGTAGGTCGAATAAATTGCACCGCTTAGGTAGTTTAAAGAGCTTTCAGGAAAGCTCTCAACCTGTCTTCTATTCCAACAAGGGGCGTGGCAATAGTGTTCACAAAAAAAGTAATTTTTTGAGAAAAATCACATTTGTTCTTAAAATTTTAAACGCTCTGGCGGTTAAAGTATTTGACGTAAGTAGATCGAATAAATTGCACGGTTTAGGTAGTGTAAAGAGCTTTCAGAAAAGCTCTCCACCTATCCTCTATCACTACCAGGAGCGTGGCAATAGTATTCACAAAAAATTTAGTTTTCTGAGAAAAATCATATTTTTGCTTCAATTTTTAAACGCTCTGGCGGTTAAAGCATTTGACGTAAGTAGGTCGAATAAATTTCACCGTTTAGGTTATTTAAGGAGCTTTCAGAAAAGCTCTCAACCTATCCTCTATCACTACCAGGGGCGTGGCAATAGTATTCACAAAAAATGTAGTTTTCTGAGAAAAATCATATTTTTGCTTCAATTTTTAAACGCTCTACCGGCTAAGATATTTGACGTAAGTAGGTCGAATAAATTGCAGCGTTTAAGTAGTTTAAAGAGCTTTCAGAAAAGCTCTCAACCTATCCTCTATTCCAACGAGGGGCGTGGCAATAATGTTCACAAGAAATTTTAAACGCCCTGGCGGTTAAAGTATTTGACGTAAGTAGGTCGAATAAATTGCAGCGTTTAGGTAGTTTAAAGAGCTTTCAGGAAAGCTCTCAACCTATCCTCTATTCCTACGAGGGGCGTGGCAATAGTATTCACAAAAAAATTTAGTTTTCTGAGAAAAATCATATTTTTGCTTCAAATTTTAAACGCTCTGGCGGTTAAAGAATTTGACGTAAGTAGGTCGAATAAATTGCACCGCTTAGTTAGTTTAAAGAGCTTTCAGGAGAGCTCTCAACCTGTCTTCTATTCCAACAAGGGGCGTGGCAATAGTGTTCACAAAAAAGTAATTTTTTGAGAAAAATCACATTTTTTCTTAAAATTTTAAACGCTCTGGCGGTTAAAGTATTTGACGTAAGTAGGTGGAATAAACTGCACCGTTTAGGTAGTATAAAGAGCTTTCAGAAAAGCTCTCAACCTATCCTCTATCTCTACAAGGGGCATGGCAATAGTATTCACACAAAATTTAGTTTTCTGAGAAAAATCATATTTTTGCTTCAATTTTTAAACGCTCTACCGGCTAAGATATTTGACGTAAGTAGGTCGAATAAACTGCAGCGTTTAGGTAGTTTAGAAAGCTTTCAGGAAAGCTTTCAACCTATCCTCTATTCCAACGAGGGGCGTGGCAATAGTGTTCACAAGAAATTTTAAACGCCCTGGCGGTTAAAGTATTTGACGTCAGTAGGTCGAATAAATTGCAGCGTTTAGGTAGTTTAAAGAGCTTTCAGGAAAGCTCTCAACCTATCCTCTATTCCTACGAGGGGCGTGGCAATAGTATTCACAAAAAATTTAGTTTTCTGAGAAAAATCATATTTTTGCTTCAATTTTTAAACGCTCTACCGGCTAAGATATTTGACGTAAGTAGGTCGAATAAACTGCAGCGTTTAGGTAGTTTAAAGAGCTTTCAGGAAAGCTCTCAACGAATCCTCTATTCCAACGAGGGGCGTGTCAATAGTGTTCACAAAGAAAAGTAGTTTTTTGAGAAAAATCACATTTTTGCTTAAAATTTTAAACGCTCTGGCGGTTAAAGTGTTTGACGTAAGTAGGTCGAATAAATTGCAGCGTTTAGGTAGTTTAAAGAGCTTTCAGAAAAGCTCTCAACCTATCGTCTATTCCTACGAGGGGCGTGGCAATAGTATTCACAAAAAAATTTAGTTTTCTGAGAAAAATCATATTTTTGCTTCAATTTTTAAACGCTCTACCGGCTAAGATATTTGACGTAAGTAGGTCGAATAGATTGCACCGTTTAGGTAATTTAAAGCGCTTTCAGAAAAGCTCTCAACCTATCCTCTATCACTACCAGGGGCGTGGCTATAGTGTTCACAAAAAAAGTAATTTCTTGAGAAAAATCCCATTTTTTCTTAAAATTTTAAACCCTCTGGCGTTAAGGTATTTGACGTAAGTAAGTCGAATAAATTGCATCGTTTAGGCAATTTAAAGAGCTTTCAGAAAAGCTCTCAACCTATCCTCTATCTCTACCAGGGGCGTGGCAATAGTAATCACACAAAAATGTAGTTTTCTGAGAAAAATCATATTTTTGCTTCAATTTTTAAACGCTCTACCGGCTAAGATATTTGACGTAAGTAGGTCGAATAAACTGCAGCGTTTAGGTAGTTTAAAGAGCTTTCAGGAAAGCTCTCAACCTATCCTCTATTCCAACGAGGGGCGTGTTAATAGTGTTCACAAAGAAAAGTAGTTTTTTGAGAAAAATCACATTTTGTCTTCAAATTTTAAACGCTCTGGCAGTTAAAGAATTTGACGTAAGTAGGTCGAATAAATTGCACCGCTTAGGTAGTTTAAAGAGCTTTCAGGAAAGCTCTCAACCTGTCTTCTATTCCAACAAGGGGCGTGGCAATAGTGTTCACAATAAAAGTAATTTTTTGAGAAAAATCACATTTGTTCTTAAAATTTTAAACGCTCTGGCGGTTAAAGTATTTGACGTAAGTAGGTCGAATAAATTGCACGGTTTAGGTAGTATAAAGAGCTTTCAGAAAAGCTCTCAACCTATCCTCTATCTCTACCAGGGGCGTGGCAATAGTATTCACACAAAAATGTAGTTTTCTGAGAAAAATCATATTTTTGCTTCAATTTTTAAACGCTCTACCGGCTAAGATATTTGGCGAAAGTAGGTCGAATAAACTGCAGCGTATAGGTAGTTTAAAGAGCTTTCAGGAAAGCTCTCAACCTATCCTCTATTCCAACGAGGGGCGTGTCAATAGTGTTCACAAGAAATTTTATACGCCCTGGCGGTTAAAATATTTGACGTAAGTAGGTCGAATAAATTGCAGCGTTTAGGTAGTTTAAAGAGCTTTCAGGAAAGCTCTCAACCTATCCTCTATTCCAGCGAGGGGCTTGGCAATAGCCTTCACAAAAAAAGTAGTTTTTTGAGAAAAATCACCTTTTTGCTTCAATTTTTAAACGCTCTACCGGTTAAAAATATTATGTAAGTAAGTCGAATAAATTGCACCGTTTAGGTGGTTTAAAGAGCTTTCAGAAAAGCTCTCAACCTATCCTCTATTCCCACGAGGGGCATGGCAATAGTATTCACAAAAAATGTAGTTTTTTGAGAAAAATCACATATTTGCTTCAAATTTTAAACGCTCTGGCGGTTAAAGAATTTGACGTAAGTAGGTCGAATAAATTGCACCGTTTAGGTAGTGTAAAGAGCTTTCAGGAAAGCTCTCAACCTATCCTCTATTCTAACAAAGTGCGTGGCAATAGTGTTCACAAAAAAATGTAATTTTTTGAGAAAAATCAAATTTTTGCTTAAAAGTTTAAACGCTCTGGCGGTTAAAGTATTCGACGTAAGTAAGTCGAATAAATTGCACCGTTTAGGTAGTGTAAAGGGCTTTCAGAAAAGCTCTCCACCTATCCTCTATCACTACCAGGGGCGTGGCAATAGTATTCACAAAAAAATTTAGTTTTCTGAGAAAAATCATATTTTTGCTTCAATTTTTAAACGCTCTGGCGGTTAAAGCATTTGACGTAAGTAAGTCGAATAAATTTCACCGTTTAGGTTATTTAAGGAGCTTTCAGAAAAGCTCTCAACCTATCCTCTATCACTACCAGGGGCGTGGCAATAGTATTCACAAAAAATGTAGTTTTCTGAGAAAAATCATATTTTTGCTTCAATTTTTAAACGCTCTACCGGCTAATATATTTGACGTAAGTAGGTCGAATAGATTGCGCCGTTTAGGTAATTTAAAGAGCTTTCAGAAAAGCTCTCAACCTATCCTCTATCACTACCAGGGGCGTGGCAATAGTGTTCACAAAAAAAGTAATTTCTTGAGAAAAATCACATTTTTTCTTAAAATTTTAAACCCTCTGGCGGTTAAGGTATTTGACGCAAGTAAGTCGAATAAATTGCATCGTTTAGGCAATTTAAAGAGCTTTCAGAAAAGCTCTCAACCTATCCTCTATCTCTACCAGGGGCGTGGCAATAGTAATCACACAAAAATGTAGTTTTCTGAGAAAAATCATATTTTTGCTTCAATTTTTAAACGCTCTACCGGCTAAGATATTTGACGTAAGTAGATCGAATAAACTGCAGCGTTTAGGTAGTTTAAAGGGCTTTCAGGAAAGCTCTCAACCTATCCTCTATTCCAACGAGGGGCGTGTTAATAGTGTTCACAAAGAAAAGTAGTTTTTTGAGAAAAATCACATTTTTGCTTCAAATTTTAAACGCTCTGGCGGTTAAAGAATTTGACGTAAGTAGGTCGAATAAATTGCACCGCTTAGGTAGTTTAAAGAGCTTTCAGGAAAGCTCTCAACCTGTCTTCTATTCCAACAAGGGGCGTGGCAATAGTGTTCACAAAAAAAGTAATTTTTGGAGAAAAATCACATTTGTTCTTAAAATTTTAAACGCTCTGGCGGTTAAAGTATTTGACGTAAGTAGATCGAATAAATTGCACGGTTTAGGTAGTATAAAGAGCTTTCAGAAAAGCTCTCAACCTATCCTCTATCTCTACCAGGGGCGTGGCAATAGTATTCACACAAAAATGTAGTTTTCTGAGAAAAATCATATTTTTGCTTAAAAGTTTAAACGCTCTGGCGGTTAAAGTATTCGACGTAAGTAAGTCGAATAAATTGCACCGTTTAGGTAGTGTAAAGGGCTTTCAGAAAAGCTCTCCACCTATCCTCTATCACTACCAGGAGCGTGGCAATAGTATTAACAAAAAATTTAGTTTTCTGAGAAAAATCATACTTTTGCTTCAATTTTTAAACGCTCTGGCGGTTAAAGCATTTGACGTAAGTAGGTCGAATAAATTTTACCGTTTAGGTTATTTAAGGAGCTTTCAGAAAAGCTCTCAACCTATCCTCTATCACTACCAGGGGCGTGGCAATAGCGTTCACAAAGAAAAGTAGTTTTTTTGAGAAAAATCACAGTTTTGCTTCAAATTTTAAACGCTCTGGCGGTTAAAGTATTTGACGTAAGTAGTTCGAATAAATTGCACCGCTTAGGTAGTTTAAAGAGCTTTCAGGAAAGCTCTCAACCTGTCTTCTATTCCAACAAGGGGCGTGGCAATAGTGTTCACAAAAAAAGTAATTTTTTGAGAAAAATCACATTTGTTCTTAAAATTTTAAACGCTCTGGCGGTTAAAGAATTTGACGTAAGTAGGTCGAATAAATTGCACCGCTTAGGTAGTTTAAAGAGCTTTCAGGAAAGCTCTCAACCTGTCTTCTATTCCAACAAGGGGCGTGGCAATAGTGTTCACAAAAAAAGTAATTTTTTGAGAAAAATCACATTTGTTCTTAAAATTTTAAACGCTCTGGCGGTTAAAGTATTTGACGTAAGTAGATCGAATAAATTGCACGGTTTAGGTAGTGTAAAGAGCTTTCAGAAAAGCTCTCCACCTATCCTCTATCACTACCAGGAGCGTGGCAATAGTATTCACAAAAAAATTTAGTTTTCTGAGAAAAATCATATTTTTGCTTCAATTTTTAAACGCTCTGGCGGTTAAAGCATTTGACGTAAGTAGGTCGAATAAATTTCACCGTTTAGGTTATTTAAGGAGCTTTCAGGAAAGCTCTCAACCTATCCTCTATCACTACCAGGGGCGTGGCAATAGTATTCACAAAAAATGTAGTTTTCTGAGAAAAATCATATTTTTGCTTCAATTTTTAAACGCTCTACCGGCTAAGATATTTGACGTAAGTAGGTCGAATAGATTGCGCCGTTTAGGTAATTTAAAGAGCTTTCAGAAAAGCTCTCAACCTATCCTCTATCACTACCAGGGGCGTGGCAATAGTGTTCACAAAAAAAGTAATTTCTTGAGAAAAATCACATTTTTTCTTAAAATTTTAAACCCTCTGGCGGTTAAGGTATTTGACGCAAGTAAGTCGAATAAATTGCATCGTTTAGGCAATTTAAAGAGCTTTCAGAAAAGCTCTCAACCTATCCTCTATCACTACCAGGGGCGTGGCAATAGTATTCACAAAAAATGTAGTTTTCTGAGAAAAATCATATTTTTGCTTCAATTTTTAAACGCTCTACCGGCTAAGATATTTGACGTAAGTAGGTCGAATAAATTGCAGCGTTTAAGTAGTTTAAAGAGCTTTCAGAAAAGCTCTCAACCTATCCTCTATTCCAACGAGGGGCGTGGCAATAATGTTCACAAGAAATTTTAAACGCCCTGGCGGTTAAAGTATTTGACGTAAGTAGGTCGAATAAATTGCAGCGTTTAGGTAGTTTAAAGAGCTTTCAGGAAAGCTCTCAACCTATCCTCTATTCCTACGAGGGGCGTGGCAATAGTATTCACAAAAAAATGTAGTTTTCTGAGAATAATCATATATTTGCTTCAAATTTTAAACGCTCTACCGGCTAAGATATTTGACGTAAGTAGGTCGAATAAACTGCAGCGTTTAGGTAGTTTAAAGAGCTTTCAGGAAAGCTCTCAACGAATCCTCTATTCCAACGAGGGGCGTGTCAATAGTGTTCACAAAGAAAAGTAGTTTTTTGAGAAAAATCACATTTTTGCTTCAAATTTTAAACGCTCTGGCGGTTAAAGAATTTGACGTAAGTAGGTCGAATAAATTGCTCCGTTTAGGTAATTTAAAGAGCTTTCCGAAAAGCTCTCAACCTATCCTCTATCACTACCAGGGGCGTGGCAATAGTATTCACACAAAAATGTAGTTTTCTGAGAAAAATCATATTTTTGCTTCAATTTTTAAACGCTCTACCGGCTAAGCTATTTGACGTAAGTAGGTCGAATAGATTGCACCGTTTAGGTAGTTTAAAGAGCTTTCCGAAAAGCTCCCAACCTATCCTCTATCACTACCAGGGGCGTGGCAATAGTGTTCACAAAAAAGTAATTTCTTGAGAAAAATCACATTTTTTCTTAAAATTTTAAACCCTCTGGCGGTTAAGGTATTTGACGTAAGTAAGTCGAATAAATTGCATCGTTTAGGCAATTTACAGAGCTTTCAGAAAAGCTCTCAACCTATCCTCTATTCCAACGAGGGGCGTGTTAATAGTGTTCACAAAGAAAAGTAGTTTTTTGAGAAAAATCACATTTTGCTTCAAATTTTAAACGCTCTGGCGGTTAAAGAATTTGACGTAAGTAGGTCGAATAAATTGCACCGCTTAGGTAGATAAAACAGCTTTCAGGAAAGCTCCCAACCTGTCTTCTATTCCAACAAGGGGCGTGGCAATAGTGTTCACAAAAAAAGTAATTTTTTGAGAAAAATCACATTTTTTCTTAAAATTTTAAACGCTCTGGCGGTTAAAGTATTTGACGTAAGTAGGTCGAATGAACTGCACCGTTTAGGTAGTATAAAGAGCTTTCAGAAAAGCTCTCAACCTATCCTCTATCTCTACCAGGGGCGTGGCAATAGTATTCACACAAAAATGTAGTTTTCTGAGAAAAATCATATTTTTGCTTCAATTTTTAAACACTCTACCGGCTAAGATATTTGACGTAAGTAGATCGAATAAACTGCAACGTTTAGGTAGTTTAAAGAGCTTTCAGGAAAGCTCTCAACCTATCCTCTATTCCAACGAGGGGCGTGTTAATAGTGTTCACAAAGAAAAGTAGTTTTTTGAGAAAAATCACATTTTTGCTTCAAATTTTAAACGCTCTGGCGGTTAAAGAATTTGACGTAAGTAGGTCGAATAAATTGCACCGCTTAGGTAGTTTAAAGAGCTTTCAGGAAAGCTCTCAACCTGTCTTCTATTCCAACAAGGGGCGTGGCAATAGTGTTCACAAAAAAGTAATTTTTGGAGAAAAATCACATTTGTTCTTAAAATTTTAAACGCTCTGGCGGTTAAAGTATTTGACGTAAGTAGATCGAATAAATTGCACGGTTTAGGTAGTATAAAGAGCTTTCAGAAAAGCTCTCAACCTATCCTCTATCTCTACCAGGGGCGTGGCAATAGTATTCACACAAAAATGTAGTTTTCTGAGAAAAATCATATTTTTGCTTAAAAGTTTAAACGCTCTGGCGGTTAAAGTATTCGACGTAAGTAAGTCGAATAAATTGCACCGTTTAGGTAGTGTAAAGGGCTTTCAGAAAAGCTCTCCACCTATCCTCTATCACTACCAGGAGCGTGGCAATAGTATTAACAAAAAAATTTAGTTTTCTGAGAAAAATCATACTTTTGCTTCAATTTTTAAACGCTCTGGCGGTTAAAGCATTTGACGTAAGTAGGTCGAATAAATTTTACCGTTTAGGTTATTTAAGGAGCTTTCAGAAAAGCTCTCAACCTATCCTCTATCACTACCAGGGGCGTGGCAATAGCGTTCACAAAGAAAAGTAGTTTTTTTGAGAAAAATCACAGTTTTGCTTCAAATTTTAAACGCTCTGGCGGTTAAAGTATTTGACGTAAGTAGTTCGAATAAATTGCACCGCTTAGGTAGTTTAAAGAGCTTTCAGGAAAGCTCTCAACCTGTCTTCTATTCCAACAAGGGGCGTGGCAATAGTGTTCACAAAGAAAGTAATTTTTTGAGAAAAATCACATTTGTTCTTAAAATTTTAAACGCTCTGGCGGTTAAAGAATTTGACGTAAGTAGGTCGAATAAATTGCACCGCTTAGGTAGTTTAAAGAGCTTTCAGGAAAGCTCTCAACCTGTCTTCTATTCCAACAAGGGGCGTGGCAATAGTGTTCACAAAAAAGTAATTTTTTGAGAAAAATCACATTTGTTCTTAAAATTTTAAACGCTCTGGCGGTTAAAGTATTTGACGTAAGTAGATCGAATAAATTGCACGGTTTAGGTAGTGTAAAGAGCTTTCAGAAAAGCTCTCCACCTATCCTCTATCACTACCAGGAGCGTGGCAATAGTATTCACAAAAAATTTAGTTTTCTGAGAAAAATCATATTTTTGCTTCAATTTTTAAACGCTCTGGCGGTTAAAGCATTTGACGTAAGTAGGTCGAATAAATTTCACCGTTTAGGTTATTTAAGGAGCTTTCAGAAAAGCTCTCAACCTATCCTCTATCACTACCAGGGGCGTGGCAATAGTGTTCACAAAAAAAGTAATTTCTTGAGAAAAATCACATTTTTTCTTAAAATTTTAAACCCTCTGGCGGTTAAGGTATTTGACGCAAGTAAGTCGAATAAATTGCATCGTTTAGGCAATTTAAAGAGCTTTCAGAAAAGCTCTCAACCTATCCTCTATCACTACCAGGGGCGTGGCAATAGTATTCACAAAAAATGTAGTTTTCTGAGAAAAATCATATTTTTGCTTCAATTTTTAAACGCTCTACCGGCTAAGATATTTGACGTAAGTAGGTCGAATAAATTGCAGCGTTTAAGTAGTTTAAAGAGCTTTCAGAAAAGCTCTCAACCTATCCTCTATTCCAACGAGGGGCGTGGCAATAATGTTCACAAGAAATTTTAAACGCCCTGGCGGTTAAAGTATTTGACGTAAGTAGGTCGAATAAATTGCAGCGTTTAGGTAGTTTAAAGAGCTTTCAGGAAAGCTCTCAACCTATCCTCTATTCCTACGAGGGGCGTGGCAATAGTATTCACAAAAAAATGTAGTTTTCTGAGAATAATCATATATTTGCTTCAAATTTTAAACGCTCTACCGGCTAAGATATTTGACGTAAGTAGGTCGAATAAACTGCAGCGTTTAGGTAGTTTAAAGAGCTTTCAGGAAAGCTCTCAACGAATCCTCTATTCCAACGAGGGGCGTGTCAATAGTGTTCACAAAGAAAAGTAGTTTTTTGAGAAAAATCACATTTTTGCTTCAAATTTTAAACGCTCTGGCGGTTAAAGAATTTGACGTAAGTAGGTCGAATAAATTGCTCCGTTTAGGTAATTTAAAGAGCTTTCCGAAAAGCTCTCAACCTATCCTCTATCACTACCAGGGGCGTGGCAATAGTATTCACACAAAAATGTAGTTTTCTGAGAAAAATCATATTTTTGCTTCAATTTTTAAACGCTCTACCGGCTAAGATATTTGACGTAAGTAGGTCGAATAGATTGCACCGTTTAGGTAGTTTAAAGAGCTTTCCGAAAAGCTCCCAACCTATCCTCTATCACTACCAGGGGCGTGGCAATAGTGTTCACAAAAAAAGTAATTTCTTGAGAAAAATCACATTTTTTCTTAAAATTTTAAACCCTCTGGCGGTTAAGGTATTTGACGTAAGTAAGTCGAATAAATTGCATCGTTTAGGCAATTTACAGAGCTTTCAGAAAAGCTCTCAACCTATCCTCTATTCCAACGAGGGGCGTGTTAATAGTGTTCACAAAGAAAAGTAGTTTTTTGAGAAAAATCACATTTTTGCTTCAAATTTTAAACGCTCTGGCGGTTAAAGAATTTGACGTAAGTAGGTCGAATAAATTGCACCGCTTAGGTAGATAAAACAGCTTTCAGGAAAGCTCCCAACCTGTCTTCTATTCCAACAAGGGGCGTGGCAATAGTGTTCACAAAAAAAGTAATTTTTTGAGAAAAATCACATTTTTTCTTAAAATTTTAAACGCTCTGGCGGTTAAAGTATTTGACGTAAGTAGGTCGAATGAACTGCACCGTTTAGGTAGTATAAAGAGCTTTCAGAAAAGCTCTCAACCTATCCTCTATCTCTACCAGGGGCGTGGCAATAGTAATCACACAAAAATGTAGTTTTCTGAGAAAAATCATATTTTTGCTTCAATTTTTAAACGCTCTACCGGCTAAGATATTTGACGTAAGTAGGTAGTTTAAAAAGCTTTCAGGAAAGCTCTCAACCTATCCTCTATTCCAACGAGGGGCGTGTTAATAGTGTTCACAAAGAAAAGTAGTTTTTTGAGAAAAATCACATTTTTGCTTCAAATTTTAAACGCTCTGGCGGTTAAAGAATTTGACGTAAGTAGGTCGAATAAATTGCACCGCTTAGGTAGTTTAAAGGGCTTTCAGGAAAGCTCTCAACCTGTCTTCTATTCCAACAAGGGGCGTGGCAATAGTGTTCACAAAAAAAGTAATTTTTTGAGAAAAATCACATTTGTTCTTAAAATTTTAAACGCTCTGGCAGTTAAAGTATTTGACGTAAGTAGGTCGAATAAATTGCACGGTTTAGGTAGTATCAAGAGCTTTCAGAAAAGCTCTCAACCTATCCTCTATCTCTACCAGGGGCGTGGCAATAGTATTCACAAAAAATGTAGTTTTCTGAGAAAAATCATATTTTTGCTTCAATTTTTAAACGCTCTACCGGCTAAGATATTTGACGTAAGTAGGTCGAATAGATTGCGCCGTTTAGATAATTTAAAGAGCTTTCAGAAAAGCTCTCAACCTATCCTCTATCACTACCAGGGGCGTGGCAATAGTGTTCACAAAAAAAGTAATTTCTTGAGAAAAATCACATTTTTTCTTAAAATTTTAAACCCTCTGGCGGTTAAGGTATTTGACGCAAGTAAGTCGAATAAATTGCATCGTTTAGGCAATTTAAAGAGCTTTCAGAAAAGCTCTCAACCTATCCTCTATCACTACCAGGGGCGTGGCAATAGTATTCACAAAAAATGTAGTTTTCTGAGAAAAATCATATTTTTGCTTCAATTTTTAAACGCTCTACCGGCTAAGATATTTGACGTAAGTAGGTCGAATAGATTGCGCCGTTTAGGTAATTTAAAGAGCTTTCAGAAAAGCTCTCAACCTATCCTCTATCACTACCAGGGGCGTGGCAATAGTGTTCACAAAAAAAGTAATTTCTTGAGAAAAATCACATTTTTTCTTAAAATTTTAAACCCTCTGGCGGTTAAGGTATTTGACGCAAGTAAGTCGAATAGATTGCGCCGTTTAGGTAATTTAAAGAGCTTTCAGAAAAGCTCTCAACCTATCCTCTATCACTACCAGGGGCGTGGCAATAGTGTTCACAAAAAAAGTAATTTCTTGAGAAAAATCACATTTTTTCTTAAAATTTTAAACCCTCTGGCGGTTAAGGTATTTGACGCAAGTAAGTCGAATAAATTGCACCGTTTAGGTAATTTAAAGAGCTTTCAGAAAAGCTCTCAGTCTATCCTCTATTCCAACGAGGGGCGTGGCAATAGTGTTCACAAGAAATTTTAAACGCCCTGGCGGTTAAAGTATTTGACGTAAATAGGTCGAATAAATTGCACCGCTTAGGTGGTTTAAAGAGCTTTCAGAAAAACTCTAAACCTATCCTCTACTACCACCAGGAGCGTGGCAATAGCGTTCACAAAGAAAAGTAGTTTTTTTGAGAAAAATTACAGTTTTGCTTCAAATTTTAAACGCTCTGGCGGTTAAAGTATTTGACGTAAGTAGGTCGAATAAATTGCACCGTTTAGGTAGTGTAAAGAGCTTTCAGGAAAGCTCTCAACCTATCCTCTATTCTAACAAGGGGCGTGGCAATAGCGCTCACAAAGAAAAGTAGTTTTTGAGAAAAATCACATTTTTGCTTCAATTTTTAAACGCTCTACCGGCTAAGATATTTGACGTATGTGGGTCGAATAAATTGCATCGTTTAGGTAGTTTAAAGAGCTTTCAGGAAAGTTCTCAACCTATCCACTAGCACCACCAGGGGCATAATAACAGTATTCACAAGAAAATGCAATTTTTTGAGAAAAATCACATTTTTGCTTAAAAGTTTAAACGCTCTGGCGGTTAGAGTATTCGACGTAAGTAAGTCGAATAAATTGCACCGTTTAGGTAATTTAAAGAGATTTCAGAAAAGCTCTCAGTCTATCTTCTATTTCAACGAGGGGCGTGGCAATAGCGTTCACAAAGAAAAGTAGTTTTTTGAGAAAAATCACATTTTTGCTTCAATTTTTAAACGCTCTACCGGCTAAGATATTTGACGTATGTGGGTCGAATAAATTGCACCGTTTAGGTAGTTTAAAGAGCTTTCAGGAAAGTTCTCAACCTATCCACTATCACCACCAGGGGCATAATAATAGTATTCACAAGAAAATGTATTTTTTGGAGAAAAATCACATTCTTACTTCAAATTTTAGACGCTCTGGCGGTTAAAGTATTTGACGTAAGTAGGTCGAATAAATTGTAGGTAGTTTAAAGCGCTTTCAGAAAAGCTCTCCACCTATCCTCTATCTCTACCAGGGGCGTGGCAATAGTATTCACAAAAAAATGTAGTTTTCTGAGAAAAATCATATTTTTGCTTCAATTTTTAAACGCTCTACCGGCTAAGATATTTGACGTAAGTAGGTCGAATAAACTGCAGCGTTTAGGTAATTTAAAGAGCTTTCAGGAAAGCTCTCAACCTATCCTCTATTCCAACGAGGGGCGTGTCAATAGTGTTCAGAAAGAAAAGTAGTTTTTTGAGAAAAATCACATTTTTGCTTAAAATTTTAAACCCTCTGGCGGTTAAAGAATTTGACGTAAGTAGGTCGAATAAATTGCACCGCTTAGGTAGCTTAAAGAGCTTTCAGGAAAGCTCTCAACCTAATTTAAAGAGCTTTCAGAAAAGCTCTCAACCTATCCTCTATCTTTACCAGGGGCGTGGCAATAGTATTCACAAAAAAATGTAGTTTTCTGAGAAAAATCATATTTTTGCTTCAATTTTTAAACGCTCTACCGGCTAAGATATTTGACGCAAGTAGGTCGAATAAACTGCAGCGTTTAGGTAGTTTAAAGAGCTTTCAGGAAAGCTCTCAACCTATCCTCTATTCCAACGAGGGGCGTGTCAATAGTGTTCACAAAGAAAAGTAGTTTTTTGAGAAAAATCACATTTTTGCTTCAAATTTTAAACGCTCTGGCGGTTAAAGAATTTGACGTAAGTAGGTCGAATAAATTGCACCGTTTAGGTAATTTAAAGAGCTTTCAGAAAAGCTCTCAACCTATCTTCTATTCCAACAAGGGGCGTGGCAATAGTGTTCACAAAAAAAGTAATTTTTTGAGAAAAATCAAATTTTTTCTAAAAATTTTAAACAATCTGGCGGTTAAAGTATTTCACGTAAGTAGGTCGAATAAACTGCAGCGTTTAGGTAGTTTAAAGAGCTTTCAGGAAAGCTCTGAACCTATCCTCTATCTCTACCAGGGGCGTGGCAATAGTATTCACACAAAAATGTAGTTTTCTGAGAAAAGTCATGTTTTTGCTTCAATTTTTAAACGCTCTACCGGCTAAGATATTTGACGTAAGTAGGTCGAATAAACTGCAGCGTTTAGGTAGTTTAAAGAGCTTTCAGGAAAGCTCTCAACCTATCCTCTATTCCTGCAAGGGGCGTGGCAATAGTATTCACAAATAAATGTAGTTTTCTGAGAAAAATCATATTTTTGCTTCAATTTTTAAACGCTCTACCGGCTAAGAAATTTGACGTAAGTAGGTCGAATAAATTGCACCGTTTAGGTAATTTAAAGGGCTTTCAGAAAAGCTCTCAACCTATCCTATATTCCAACGAGGGGCGTGGCAATAGTGTTCACAAGAAATTTTAAACGCCCTGGCGGTTAAAGTATTTGACGTAAGTAGGTCGAATAAATTGCAGCGTTTAGGTAGTTTAAAGAGCTTTCAGGAAAGCTCTCAACCTATCCTCTATTCCTACGAGGGGCGTGGCAATAGTATTCACAAAAAATGTAGTTTTCTGAGAAAAATCATATTTTTGCTTCAATTTTTAAACGCTCTACCGGCTAAGATATTTGACGTAAGTAGGTCGAATAAACTGCAGCGTTTAGGTAGTTTAAAGAGCTTTCAGGAAAGCTCTCAACCTATCCTCTATTCCAACGAGGGGCGTGTCAATAGTGTTCACAAAAAAAGTAATTTTTTGAGAAAAATCACATTTTTGCTTCAAGTTTTTAACGCTCTGGCGGTTAAAGAATTTGACGTAAGTAGGTCGAATAAATTGCACCGTTTAGGTAATTTAAAGAGCTTTCAGAAAAGCTCTCAACCTATCCTCTATCACTACCAGGGGCGTGGCAATAGTATTCACAAAAAATGTAGTTTTCTGAGAAAAATCATATTTTTGCTTCAATTTTTAAACGCTCTACCGGCTAAGATATTTGACGTAAGTAGGTCGAATAGATTGCACCGTTTAGGTAATTTAAAGAGCTTTCAGAAAAGCTCTCAACCTATCCTCTATCACTACCAGGAGCGTGGCAATAGTGTTCACAAAAAAAGTAATTTTTTGAGAAAAATCACATTTTTTCTTAAAATTTTAAACGCTCTGACGGTTAAGGTATTTGACGTAAGTAAGTCGAATAAATTGCATCGTTTAGGCAATTTAAAGAGCTTTCAGAGAAGCTCTCAACCTATCCTCTATCTCTACCAGGGGCGTGGCAATAGTATTCACACAAAAATATAGTTTTCTGAGAAAAATCATATTTTTGCTTCAATTTTTAAACGCTCTACCGGGTAAGATATTTGACGTAAGTAGGTCGAATAAACTGCAGCGTTTAGGTAGTTTAAAGAGCTTTCAGGAAAACTCTCAACCTATCCTCTATTCCAACGAGGGGCGTGTTAATAGTGTTCACAAAGAAAAGTAGTTTTTTGAGAAAAATCACATTTTTGCTTCAAATTTTAAACGCTCTGGCGGTTAAAGAATTTGACGTAAGTAGGTCGAATAAATTGCACCGTTTAGGTAATTTAAAGAGCTTTCAGAAAAGCTCTCAACCTATCCTCTATCACTACCAGGGCCGTGGCAATAGTATTCACAAAAAATTTAGTTTTCTGAGAAAAATCATATTTTTGCTTCAATTTTTAAACGCTCTACCGGCTAAGATATTTGACGTAAGTAGGTCGAATAGATTGCACCGTTTAGGTAATTTAAAGAGCTTTCAGAAAAGCTCTCAACCTATCCTCTATCACTACCAGGGGCGTGGCAATAGTGTTCACAAAAAAGTAATTTTTTGAGAAAAATCACATTTTTTCTTAAAATTTTAAACCCTCTGGCGGTTAAGGTATTTGACCTAAGTAAGTCGAATAAATTGTATCGTTTAGGCAATTTAAAGGGCTTTCAGAAAAGCTCTCAACCTATCCTCTATCTCTACCAGGGGCGTGGAAATAGTAATCACACAAAAATGTAGTTTTCTGAGAAAAATCTTATTTTTGCTTCAATTTTTAAACGCTAAGATATTTGACGTAAGTAGATCGAATAAACTGCAGCGTTTAGGCAGTTTAAAGAGCTTTCAGGAAAGCTCTCAACCTATCCTCTATTCCAACAAGGGGCGTGGCAATAGTGTTCACAAAAAAAGTAATTTTTTGAGAAAAATCACATTTTTTCTTAAAATTTTAAACGCTCTGGCGGTTAAAGTATTTGACGTTAGTAGGTCGAATAAATTGCACCGTTTAGGTAGTATAAAGAGCTTTCAGAAAAGCTCTCAACCTATCCTCTATCTCTACCAGGGGCGTGGCAATAGTATTCACACAAAAATGTAGTTTTCTGAGAAAAATCATATTTTTGCTTCAAATTTTAAACGCTCTGGCGGTTAAAATATTTGACGTAAGTAGGTCGAATAAATTGCAGCGTTCAGGTAGTTTAAAGAGCTTTCAGGAAAGCTCTCAACCTATCCTCTATTCCAGCGAGGGGCGTGGCAATAGCGTTCACGAAGAAAGGTAGTTTTTTGAGAAAAATCACATTTTTACTTCAAATTTTAAAGGTCTGGCGGCTAAAGAATTTGATGTAAGTAAGTCGAATAAATTGCACGGTTTAGGTAATTTAAAAAGCTTTCAGAAAAGCTCTCAGTCTATCCTCTATTCCAACGAGGGGCGTGGCAATAGCGTTCACAAAGAAAAGTAGTTTTTTGAGAAAAATCACCTTTTTGCTTCAATTTTTAAACGCTCTACCGGCTAAAAATATTATGTAAGTAAGTCGAATAAATTGCACCGTTTAGGTGGTTTAAAGAGCTTTCAGAAAGGTTCTCAACCTATCCTCTATTCCAACAAGGGGCGTGGCAATAGTGTTCACAAAAAAAGTAATTTTTTGAGAAAAATCACATTTTTGCTTAAAAGTTTAAACGCTCTGGCGGTTAAAGTATTCGACGTAAGTAAGTCGAATAAATTGCACCGTTTAGGTAATTTAAAGAGCTTTCAGAAAAGCTCTCAACCTATCCTCTATCACTACCAGGGGCGTGGCAATAGTGTTCACAAAAAAAGTAATTTCTTGAGAAAAATCACATTTTTTCTTAAAATTTTAAACCCTCTGGCGGTTAAGGTATTTGGCGCAAGTAAGTCGAATAAATTGCATCGTTTAGGTAATTTAAAGAGCTTTCAGAAAAGCTCTCAACCTATCCTCTATCACTACCAGGGGCGTGGCAATAGTGTTCACAAAAAAAGTAATTTCTTGAGAAAAATCACATTTTTTCTTAAAATTTTAAACCCTCTGGCGGTTAAGGTATTTGACGCAAGTAAGTCGAATAAATTGCACCGTTTAGGTAATTTAAAGAGCTTTCAGAAAAGCTCTCAGTCTATCCTCTATTCCAACGAGGGGCGTGGCAATAGTGTTCACAAGAAATTTTAAACGCCCTGGCGGTTAAAGTATTTGACGTAAGTAGGTCGAATAAATTGCACCGCTTAGGTGGTTTAAAGAGCTTTCAGAAAAACTCTAAACCTATCCTCTACTACCACCAGGAGCGTGGCAATAGCGTTCACAAAGAAAAGTAGTTTTTTTGAGAAAAATTACAGTTTTGCTTCAAATTTTAAACGCTCTGGCGGTTAAAGTATTTGACGTAAGTAGGTCGAATAAATTGCACCGTTTAGGTAGTGTAAAGAGCTTTCAGGAAAGCTCTCAACCTATCCTCTATTCTAACAAGGGGCGTGGCAATAGCGCTCACAAAGAAAAGTAGTTTTTGAGAAAAATCACATTTTTGCTTCAATTTTTAAACGCTCTACCGGCTAAGATATTTGACGTATGTGGGTCGAATAAATTGCATCGTTTAGGTAGTTTAAAGAGCTTTCAGGAAAGTTCTCAACCTATCCACTAGCACCACCAGGGGCATAATAACAGTATTCACAAGAAAATGCAATTTTTTGAGAAAAATCACATTTTTGCTTAAAAGTTTAAACGCTCTGGCGGTTAGAGTATTCGACGTAAGTAAGTCGAATAAATTGCACCGTTTAGGTAATTTAAAGAGATTTCAGAAAAGCTCTCAGTCTATCTTCTATTTCAACGAGGGGCGTGGCAATAGCGTTCACAAAGAAAAGTAGTTTTTTGAGAAAAATCACATTTTTGCTTCAATTTTTAAACGCTCTACCGGCTAAGATATTTGACGTATGTGGGTCGAATAAATTGCACCGTTTAGGTAGTTTAAAGAGCTTTCAGGAAAGTTCTCAACCTATCCACTATCACCACCAGGGGCATAATAATAGTATTCACAAGAAAATGTATTTTTTGGAGAAAAATCACATTCTTACTTCAAATTTTAAACGCTCTGGCGGTTAAAGTATTTGACGTAAGTAGGTCGAATAAATTGTAGGTAGTTTAAAGCGCTTTCAGAAAAGCTCTCCACCTATCCTCTATCTCTACCAGGGGCGTGGCAATAGTATTCACAAAAAAATGTAGTTTTCTGAGAAAAATCATATTTTTGCTTCAACTTTTAAACGCTCTACCGGCTAAGATATTTGACGTAAGTAGGTCGAATAAACTGCAGCGTTTAGGTAATTTAAAGAGCTTTCAGGAAAGCTCTCAACCTATCCTCTATTCCAACGAGGGGCGTGTCAATAGTGTTCAGAAAGAAAAGTAGTTTTTTGAGAAAAATCACATTTTTGCTTAAAATTTTAAACCCTCTGGCGGTTAAAGAATTTGACGTAAGTAGGTCGAATAAATTGCACCGCTTAGGTAGCTTAAAGAGCTTTCAGGAAAGCTCTCAACCTAATTTAAAGAGCTTTCAGAAAAGCTCTCAACCTATCCTCTATCTTTACCAGGGGCGTGGCAATAGTATTCACAAAAAAATGTAGTTTTCTGAGAAAAATCATATTTTTGCTTCAATTTTTAAACGCTCTACCGGCTAAGATATTTGACGCAAGTAGGTCGAATAAACTGCAGCGTTTAGGTAGTTTAAAGAGCTTTCAGGAAAGCTCTCAACCTATCCTCTATTCCAACGAGGGGCGTGTCAATAGTGTTCACAAAGAAAAGTAGTTTTTTGAGAAAAATCACATTTTTGCTTCAAATTTTAAACGCTCTGGCGGTTAAAGAATTTGACGTA
Source organism: Bactrocera zonata (assembly GCA_037783105.1). NCBI lineage: Eukaryota > Metazoa > Arthropoda > Insecta > Diptera > Tephritidae > Bactrocera > Bactrocera zonata. The sequence continues at coordinate 18,357 of JBAWJQ010005677.1, read as the reverse complement.
AGTAGGTCGAATAAACTGCAGCGTTTAGGTAGTTTAAAGAGCTTTCAGGAAAGCTCTCAACCTATCCTCTATCTCTACCAGGGGCGTGGCAATAGTATTCACACAAAAATGTAGTTTTCTGAGAAAAGTCATATTTTTGCTTCAAATTTTTAACGTTCTGGCGGCTAACATATTTGACGTAAGTAGGTCGAATAAACTGCAGCGTTTAGGTAATTTAAAGAGCTTTCAGGAAAGCTCTCAACCTATCCTCTATTCCAACGAGGGGCGTGTCAATAGTGTTCAGAAAGAAAAGTAGTTTTTTGAGAAAAATCACATTTTTGCTTAAAAGTTTAAACGCTCTGGCGGTTAGAGTATTCGACGTAAGTAAGTCGAATAAATTGCACCGTTTAGGTAATTTAAAGAGATTTCAGAAAAGCTCTCAGTCTATCTTCTATTTCAACGAGGGGCGTGGCAATAGCGTTCACAAAGAAAAGTAGTTTTTTGAGAAAAATCACATTTTTGCTTCAATTTTTAAACGCTCTACCGGCTAAGATATTTGACGTATGTGGGTCGAATAAATTGCACCGTTTAGGTAGTTTAAAGAGCTTTCAGGAAAGTTCTCAACCTATCCACTATCACCACCAGGGGCATAATAATAGTATTCACAAGAAAATGTATTTTTTGGAGAAAAATCACATTCTTACTTCAAATTTTAAACGCTCTGGCGGTTAAAGTATTTGACGTAAGTAGGTCGAATAAATTGTAGGTAGTTTAAAGCGCTTTCAGAAAAGCTCTCCACCTATCCTCTATCTCTACCAGGGGCGTGGCAATAGTATTCACAAAAAATGTAGTTTTCTGAGAAAAATCATATTTTTGCTTCAATTTTTAAACGCTCTACCGGCTAAGATATTTGACGTAAGTAGGTCGAATAAACTGCAGCGTTTAGGTAATTTAAAGAGCTTTCAGGAAAGCTCTCAACCTATCCTCTATTCCAACGAGGGGCGTGTCAATAGTGTTCAGAAAGAAAAGTAGTTTTTTGAGAAAAATCACATTTTTGCTTAAAATTTTAAACCCTCTGGCGGTTAAAGAATTTGACGTAAGTAGGTCGAATAAATTGCACCGCTTAGGTAGCTTAAAGAGCTTTCAGGAAAGCTCTCAACCTAATTTAAAGAGCTTTCAGAAAAGCTCTCAACCTATCCTCTATCTTTACCAGGGGCGTGGCAATAGTATTCACAAAAAAATGTAGTTTTCTGAGAAAAATCATATTTTTGCTTCAATTTTTAAACGCTCTACCGGCTAAGATATTTGACGCAAGTAGGTCGAATAAACTGCAGCGTTTAGGTAGTTTAAAGAGCTTTCAGAAAAGCTCTCAACCTATCCTCTATTCCAACGAGGGGCGTGTCAATAGTGTTCACAAAGAAAAGTAGTTTTTTGAGAAAAATCACATTTTTGCTTCAAATTTTAAACGCTCTGGCGGTTAAAGAATTTCACGTAAGTAGGTCGAATAAATTGCACCGTTTAGGTAATTTAAAGAGCTTTCAGAAAAGCTCTCAACCTATCTTCTATTCCAACAAGGGGCGTGGCAATAGTGTTCACAAAAAAAGTAATTTTTTGAGAAAAATCAAATTTTTTCTAAAAATTTTAAACAATCTGGCGGTTAAAGTATTTCACGTAAGTAGGTCGAATAAACTGCAACGTTTAGGTAGTTTAAAGAGCTTTCAGGAAAGCTCTCAACCTATCCTCTATCTCTACCAGGGGCGTGGCAATAGTATTCACACAAAAATGTAGTTTTCTGAGAAAAGTCATATTTTTGCTTCAATTTTTAAACGCTCTACCGGCTAAGATATTTGACGTAAGTAGGTCGAATAAACTGCAGCGTTTAGGTAGTTTAAAGAGCTTTCAGGAAAGCTCTCAACCTATCCTCTATTCCTGCAAGGGGCGTGGCAATAGTATTCACAAATAAATGTAGTTTTCTGAGAAAAATCATATTTTTGCTTCAATTTTTAAACGCTCTACCGGCTAAGAAATTTGACGTAAGTAGGTCGAATAAATTGCACCGTTTAGGTAATTTAAAGGGCTTTCAGAAAAGCTCTCAACCTATCCTATATTCCAACGAGGGGCGTGGCAATAGTGTTCACAAGAAATTTTAAACGCCCTGGCGGTTAAAGTATTTGACGTAAGTAGGTCGAATAAATTGCAGCGTTTAGGTAGTTTAAAGAGCTTTCAGGAAAGCTCTCAACCTATCCTCTATTCCTACGAGGGGCGTGGCAATAGTATTCACAAAAAAATGTAGTTTTCTGAGAAAAATCATATTTTTGCTTCAATTTTTTAACGCTCTACCGGCTAAGATATTTGACGTAAGTAGGTCGAATAAACTGCAGCGTTTAGGTAGTTTAAAGAGCTTTCAGGAAAGCTCTCAACCTATCCTCTATTCCAACGAGGGGCGTGTCAATAGTGTTCACAAAGAAAAGTAGTTTTTTGAGAAAAATCACATTTTTGCTTCAAGTTTTTAACGCTCTGGCGGTTAAAGAATTTGACGTAAGTAGGTCGAATAAATTGCACCGTTTAGGTAATTTAAAGAGCTTTCAGAAAAGCTCTCAACCTATCCTCTATCACTACCAGGGGCGTGGCAATAGTATTCACAAAAAATGTAGTTTTCTGAGAAAAATCATATTTTTGCTTCAATTTTTAAACGCTCTACCGGCTAAGATATTTGACGTAAGTAGGTCGAATAGATTGCACCGTTTAGGTAATTTAAAGAGCTTTCAGAAAAGCTCTCAACCTATCCTCTATCACTACCAGGAGCGTGGCAATAGTGTTCACAAAAAAAGTAATTTTTTGAGAAAAATCACATTTTTTCTTAAAATTTTAAACGCTCTGACGGTTAAGGTATTTGACGTAAGTAAGTCGAATAAATTGCATCGTTTAGGCAATTTAAAGAGCTTTCAGAGAAGCTCTCAACCTATCCTCTATCTCTACCAGGGGCGTGGCAATAGTATTCACACAAAAATGTAGTTTTCTGAGAAAAATCATATTTTTGCTTCAATTTTTAAACGCTCTACCGGGTAAGATATTTGACGTAAGTAGGTCGAATAAACTGCAGCGTTTAGGTAGTTTAAAGAGCTTTCAGGAAAACTCTCAACCTATCCTCTATTCCAACGAGGGGCGTGTTAATAGTGTTCACAAAGAAAAGTAGTTTTTTGAGAAAAATCACATTTTTGCTTCAAATTTTAAACGCTCTGGCGGTTAAAGAATTTGACGTAAGTAGGTCGAATAAATTGCACCGTTTAGGTAATTTAAAGAGCTTTCAGAAAAGCTCTCAACCTATCCTCTATCACTACCAGGGCCGTGGCAATAGTATTCACAAAAAATTTAGTTTTCTGAGAAAAATCATATTTTTGCTTCAATTTTTAAACGCTCTACCGGCTAAGATATTTGACGTAAGTAGGTCGAATAGATTGCACCGTTTAGGTAATTTAAAGAGCTTTCAGAAAAGCTCTCAACCTATCCTCTATCACTACCAGGGGCGTGGCAATAGTGTTCACAAAAAAAGTAATTTTTTGAGAAAAATCACATTTTTTCTTAAAATTTTAAACCCTCTGGCGGTTAAGGTATTTGACCTAAGTAAGTCGAATAAATTGTATCGTTTAGGCAATTTAAAGGGCTTTCAGAAAAGCTCTCAACCTATCCTCTATCTCTACCAGGGGCGTGGAAATAGTAATCACACAAAAATGTAGTTTTCTGAGAAAAATCTTATTTTTGCTTCAATTTTTAAACGCTAAGATATTTGACGTAAGTAGATCGAATAAACTGCAGCGTTTAGGCAGTTTAAAGAGCTTTCAGGAAAGCTCTCAACCTATCCTCTATTCCAACAAGGGGCGTGGCAATAGTGTTCACAAAAAAAGTAATTTTTTGAGAAAAATCACATTTTTCTTAAATTTTTAAACGCTCTGGCGGTTAAAGTATTTGACGTTAGTAGGTCGAATAAATTGCACCGTTTAGGTAGTATAAAGAGCTTTCAGAAAAGCTCTCAACCTATCCTCTGTCTCTACCAGGGGCGTGGCAATAGTATTCACACCAAAAATGTAGTTTTCTGAGAAAAATCATATTTTTGCTTCAAATTTTAAACGCTCTGGCGGTTAAAATATTTGACGTAAGTAGGTCGAATAAATTGCAGCGTTCAGGTAGTTTAAAGAGCTTTCAGGAAAGCTCTCAACCTATCCTCTATTCCAGCGAGGGGCGTGGCAATAGCGTTCACGAAGAAAGGTAGTTTTTTGAGAAAAATCACATTTTTACTTCAAATTTTAAAGGTCTGGCGGCTAAAGAATTTGATGTAAGTAAGTCGAATAAATTGCACGGTTTAGGTAATTTAAAAAGCTTTCAGAAAAGCTCTCAGTCTATCCTCTATTCCAACGAGGGGCGTGGCAATAGCGTTCACAAAGAAAAGTAGTTTTTTGAGAAAAATCACCTTTTTGCTTCAATTTTTAAACGCTCTACCGGCTAAAAATATTATGTAAGTAAGTCGAATAAATTGCACCGTTTAGGTGGTTTAAAGAGCTTTCAGAAAGGTTCTCAACCTATCCTCTATTCCAACAAGGGGCGTGGCAATAGTGTTCACAAAAAAAGTAATTTTTTGAGAAAAATCACATTTTTGCTTAAAAGTTTAAACGCTCTGGCGGTTAAAGTATTCGACGTAAGTAAGTCGAATAAATTGCACCGTTTAGGTAATTTAAAGAGCTTTCAGAAAAGCTCTCAACCTATCCTCTATCACTACCAGGGGCGTGGCAATAGTGTTCACAAAAAAAGTAATTTCTTGAGAAAAATCACATTTTTTCTTAAAATTTTAAACCCTCTGGCGGTTAAGGTATTTGGCGCAAGTAAGTCGAATAAATTGCATCGTTTAGGTAATTTAAAGAGCTTTCAGAAAAGCTCTCAACCTATCCTCTATCACTACCAGGGGCGTGGCAATAGTGTTCACAAAAAAGTAATTTCTTGAGAAAAATCACATTTTTTCTTAAAATTTTAAACCCTCTGGCGGTTAAGGTATTTGACGCAAGTAAGTCGAATAAATTGCACCGTTTAGGTAATTTAAAGAGCTTTCAGAAAAGCTCTCAGTCTATCCTCTATTCCAACGAGGGGCGTGGCAATAGTGTTCACAAGAAATTTTAAACGCCCTGGCGGTTAAAGTATTTGACGTAAGTAGGTCGAATAAATTGCAGCGTTTAGGTAGTGTAAAGAGCTTTCAGGAAAGCTCTCAACCTATCCTCTATTCTAACAAGGGGCGTGGCAATAGCGCTCACAAAGAAAAGTAGTTTTTGAGAAAAATCACATTTTTGCTTCAATTTTTAAACGCTCTACCGGCTAAGATATTTGACGTATGTGGGTCGAATAAATTGCATCGTTTAGGTAGTTTAAAGAGCTTTCAGGAAAGTTCTCAACCTATCCACTAGCACCACCAGGGGCATAATAACAGTATTCACAAGAAAATGCAATTTTTTGAGAAAAATCACATTTTTGCTTAAAAGTTTAAACGCTCTGGCGGTTAGAGTATTCGACGTAAGTAAATCGAATAAATTGCACCGTTTAGGTAATTTAAAGAGATTTCAGAAAAGCTCTCAGTCTATCTTCTATTTCAACGAGGGGCGTGGCAATAGCGTTCACAAAGAAAAGTAGTTTTTTGAGAAAAATCACATTTTTGCTTAAAATTTTAAACCCTCTGGCGGTTAAAGAATTTGACGTAAGTAGGTCGAATAAATTGCACCGCTTAGGTAGCTTAAAGAGCTTTCAGGAAAGCTCTCAACCTAATTTAAAGAGCTTTCAGAAAAGCTCTCAACCTATCCTCTATCTTTACCAGGGGCGTGGCAATAGTATTCACAAATAAATGTAGTTTTCTGAGAAAAATCATATTTTTGCTTCAATTTTTAAACGCTCTACCGGCTAAGAAATTTGACGTAAGTAGGTCGAATAAATTGCACCGTTTAGGTAATTTAAAGGGCTTTCAGAAAAGCTCTCAACCTATCCTATATTCCAACGAGGGGCGTGGCAATAGTGTTCAGAAGAAATTTTAAACGCCCTGGCGGTTAAAGTATTTGACGTAAGTAGGTCGAATAAATTGCAGCGTTTAGGTAGTTTAAAGAGCTTTCAGGAAAGCTCTCAACCTATCCTCTATTCCTACGAGGGGCGTGGCAATAGTATTCACAAAAAAATGTAGTTTTCTGAGAAAAATCATATTTTTGCTTCAATTTTTAAACGCTCTACCGGCTAAGATATTTGACGTAAGTAGGTCGAATAAACTGCAGCGTTTAGGTAGTTTAAAGAGCTTTCAGGAAAGCTCTCAACCTATCCTCTATTCCAACGAGGGGCGTGTCAATAGTGTTCACAAAGAAAAGTAGTTTTTTGAGAAAAATCACATTTTTGCTTCAAGTTTTTAACGCTCTGGCGGTTAAAGAATTTGACGTAAGTAGGTCGAATAAATTGCACCGTTTAGGTAATTTAAAGAGCTTTCAGAAAAGCTCTCAACCTATCCTCTATCACTACCAGGGGCGTGGCAATAGTATTCACAAAAAATGTAGTTTTCTGAGAAAAATCATATTTTTGCTTCAATTTTTAAACGCTCTACCGGCTAAGATATTTGACGTAAGTAGGTCGAATAGATTGCACCGTTTAGGTAATTTAAAGGGCTTTCAGAAAAGCTCTCAACCTATCCTCTATCACTACCAGGAGCGTGGCAATAGTGTTCACAAAAAAAGTAATTTTTTGAGAAAAATCACATTTTTTCTTAAAATTTTAAACGCTCTGACGGTTAAGGTATTTGACGTAAGTAAGTCGAATAAATTGCATCGTTTAGGCAATTTAAAGAGCTTTCAGAGAAGCTCTCAACCTATCCTCTATCTCTACCAGGGGCGTGGCAATAGTATTCACACAAAAATGTAGTTTTCTGAGAAAAATCATATTTTTGCTTCAATTTTTAAACGCTCTACCGGGTAAGATATTTGACGTAAGTAGGTCGAATAAACTGCAGCGTTTAGGTAGTTTAAAGAGCTTTCAGGAAAACTCTCAACCTATCCTCTATTCCAACGAGGGGCGTGTTAATAGTGTTCACAAAGAAAAGTAGTTTTTTGAGAAAAATCACATTTTTGCTTCAAATTTTAAACGCTCTGGCGGTTAAAGAATTTGACGTAAGTAGGTCGAATAAATTGCACCGTTTAGGTAATTTAAAGAGCTTTCAGAAAAGCTCTCAACCTATCCTCTATCACTACCAGGGCCGTGGCAATAGTATTCACAAAAAATTTAGTTTTCTGAGAAAAATCATATTTTTGCTTCAATTTTTAAACGCTCTACCGGCTAAGATATTTGACGTAAGTAGGTCGAATAGATTGCACCGTTTAGGTAATTTAAAGAGCTTTCAGAAAAGCTCTCAACCTATCCTCTATCACTACCAGGGGCGTGGCAATAGTGTTCACAAAAAAAGTAATTTTTTGAGAAAAATCACATTTTTTCTTAAAATTTTAAACCCTCTGGCGGTTAAGGTATTTGACCTAAGTAAGTCGAATAAATTGTATCGTTTAGGCAATTTAAAGGGCTTTCAGAAAAGCTCTCAACCTATCCTCTATCTCTACCAGGGGCGTGGAAATAGTAATCACACAAAAATGTAGTTTTCTGAGAAAAATCTTATTTTTGCTTCAATTTTTAAACGCTAAGATATTTGACGTAAGTAGATCGAATAAACTGCAGCGTTTAGGTAGTTTAAAGAGCTTTCAGGAAAGCTCTCAACCTATCCTCTATTCCAACAAGGGGCGTGGCAATAGTGTTCACAAAAAAAGTAATTTTTTGAGAAAAATCACATTTTTTCTTAAAATTTTAAACGCTCTGGCGGTTAAAGTATTTGACGTTAGTAGGTCGAATAAATTGCACCGTTTAGGTAGTATAAAGAGCTTTCAGAAAAGCTCTCAACCTATCCTCTATCTCTACCAGGGGCGTGGCAATAGTATTCACACAAAAATGTAGTTTTCTGAGAAAAATCATATTTTTGCTTCAAATTTTAAACGCTCTGGCGGTTAAAATATTTGACGTAAGTAGGTCGAATAAATTGCAGCGTTCAGGTAGTTTAAAGAGCTTTCAGGAAAGCTCTCAACCTATCCTCTATTCCAGCGAGGGGCGTGGCAATAGCGTTCACGAAGAAAGGTAGTTTTTTGAGAAAAATCACATTTTTACTTCAAATTTTAAAGGTCTGGCGGCTAAAGAATTTGATGTAAGTAAGTTGAATAAATTGCACGGTTTAGGTAATTTAAAAAGCTTTCAGAAAAGCTCTCAGTCTATCCTCTATTCCAACGAGGGGCGTGGCAATAGCGTTCACAAAGAAAAGTAGTTTTTTGAGAAAAATCACCTTTTTGCTTCAATTTTTAAACGCTCTACCGGCTAAAAATATTATGTAAGTAAGTCGAATAAATTGCACCGTTTAGGTGGTTTAAAGAGCTTTCAGAAAGGTTCTCAACCTATCCTCTATTCCAACAAGGGGCGTGGCAATAGTGTTCACAAAAAAAGTAATTTTTTGAGAAAAATCACATTTTTGCTTAAAAGTTTAAACGCTCTGGCGGTTAAAGTATTCGACGTAAGTAAGTCGAATAAATTGCACCGTTTAGGTAATTTAAAGAGCTTTCAGAAAAGCTCTCAACCTATCCTCTATCACTACCAGGGGCGTGGCAATAGTGTTCACAAGAAATTTTAAACGCCCTGGCTGTTAAAGTATTTGACGTAAGTAGGTCGAATAAATTGCACCGTTTAGGTTATTTAAGGAGCTTTCAGAAAAGCTCTCAACCTATCCTCTATCACTACCAGGGGCGTGGCAATAGCGTTCACAAACAAAAGTAGTTTTTTTGAGAAAAATCACAGTTTTGCTTCAAATTTTAAACGCTCTGGCGGTTAAAGTATTTGACGTAAGTAGTTCGAATAAATTGCACCGTTTAGGTAGTGTAAAGAGCTTTCAGAAAAGCTCTCCACCTATCCTCCATCACTACCAGGAGCGTGGCAATAGTATTCACAAAAAAATTTAGTTTTCTGAGAAAAATCATATTTTTGCTTCAATTTATAACGCTCTGGCGGTTAAAGCATTTGACGTAAGTAGGTCGAATAAATTTCACCGTTTAGGCTATTTAAGGAGCTTTCAGAAAAGCTCTCAACCTATCCTCTATCACTACCAGGGGCGTGGCAATAGTATTCACAAAAAATGTAGTTTTCTGAGAAAAATCATATTTTTGCTTCAATTTTTAAACGCTCTACCGGCTAAGATATTTGACGTAAGTAGGTCGAATAAATTGCAGCGTTTAAGTAGTTTAAAGAGCTTTCAGGAAAGCTCTCAACCTATCCTCTATTCCAACGAGGGGCGTGGCAATAATGTTCACAAGAAATTTTAAACGCCCTGGCGGTTAAAGTATTTGACGTAAGTAGGTCGAATAAATTGCAGCGTTTAGGTAGTTTAAAGAGCTTTCAGGAAAGCTCTCAACCTATCCTCTATTCCTACGAGGGGCGTGGCAATAGTATTCACAAAAAAATGTAGTTTTCTGAGAAAAATCACATTTTTACTTCAAATTTTAACGGTCTGGCGGCTAAAGAATTTGATGTAAGTAATTCGAATAAATTGCACGGTTTAGGTAATTTAAAAAGCTTTCAGAAAAGCTCTCAGTCTATCCTCTATTCCAGCGAGGGGCGTGTTAATAGTGTTCACAAAGAAAAGTAGTTTTTTGAGAAAAATCACATTTTTACTTCAAATTTTAACGGTCTTGCGGCTAAAGAATTTGATGTAAGTAATTCGAATAAATTGCACCGTTTAGGTAATTTAAAGAGCTTTCAGAAAAGCTCTCAACCTATCCTCTATCACTACCAGGGGCGTGGCAATAGTATTCACAAAAAATGTAGTTTTCTGAGAAAAATCATATTTTTGCTTCAATTTTTAAACGCTCTACCGGCTAAGATATTTGACGTAAGTAGGTCGAATAAACTGCAGCGTTTAGGTAGTTTAAAGAGCTTTCAGGAAAGCTCTCAACCTATCCTCTATTCCAACGAGGGGCGTGTCAATAGTGTTCACAAAGAAAAGTAGTTTTTTGAGAAAAATCACATTTTTACTTCAAATTTTAACGGTCTGGCGGTTAAAGAATTTGACGTAAGTAGGTCGAATAAATTGCACCGTTTAGGTAATTTAAAGATCTTTCCGAAAAGCTCTCAACCTATCCTCTATCATTACCAGGGGCGTGGCAATAGTATTCACACAAAAATGTAGTTTTCTGAGAAAAATCATATTTTTGCTTCAATTTTTAAACGCTCTACCGGCTAAGATATTTGACGTAAGTAGGTCGAATAGATTGCACCGTTTAGGTAATTTAAAGAGCTTTCAGAAAAGCTCTCAACCTATCCTCTATCACTACCAGGGGCGTGGCAATAGTGTTCACAAAAAAAGTAATTTCTTGAGAAAAATCACATTTTTTCTTAAAATTTTAAACCCTCTGGCGGTTAAGGTATTTGACGTAATTAAGTCGAATAAATTGCATCGTTTAGGCAATTTAAAGAGCTTTCAGAAAAGCTCTCAACCTATCCTCTATTCCAACGAGGGGCGTGTTAATAGTGTTCACAAAGAAAAGTAGTTTTTTGAGAAAAATCACATTTTTGCTTCAAATTTTAAACGTTCTGGCGGTTAAAGAATTTGACGTAAGTAGGTCGAATAAATTGCACCGCTTAGGTAGATAAAACAGCTTTCAGGAAAGCTCTCAACCTGTCTTCTATTCCAACAAGGGGCGTGGCAATAGTGTTCACAAAAAAAGTAATTTTTTGAGAAAAATCACATTTTTCTTAAAATTTTAAACGCTCTGGCGGTTAAAGTATTTGACGTAAGTAGGTCGAATAAATTGCACCGTTTAGGTAGTATAAAGAGCTTTCAGAAAAGCTCTCAACCTATCCTCTATCTCTACCAGGGGCGTGGCAATAGTATTCACACAAAAATGTAGTTTTCTGAGAAAAATCATATTTTTGCTTCAATTTTTAAACGCTCTACCGGCTAAGATATTTGACGTAAGTAGGTCGAATAGATTGCACCGTTTAGGTAATTTAAAGAGCTTTCAGAAAAGCTCTCAACCTATCCTCTATCACTACCAGGGGCGTGGCAATAGTGTTCACAAAAAAAGTAATTTTTTGAGAAAAATCACATTTTTTCTTAAAATTTTAAACCCTCTGGCGGTTAAGGTATTTGACCTAAGTAAGTCGAATAAATTGTATCGTTTAGGCAATTTAAAGGGCTTTCAGAAAAGCTCTCAACCTATCCTCTATCTCTACCAGGGGCGTGGAAATAGTAATCACACAAAAATGTAGTTTTCTGAGAAAAATCTTATTTTTGCTTCAATTTTTAAACGCTAAGATATTTGACGTAAGTAGATCGAATAAACTGCAGCGTTTAGGCAGTTTAAAGAGCTTTCAGGAAAGCTCTCAACCTATCCTCTATTCCAACAAGGGGCGTGGCAATAGTGTTCACAAAAAAAGTAATTTTTTGAGAAAAATCACATTTTTTCTTAAATTTTTAAACGCTCTGGCGGTTAAAGTATTTGACGTTAGTAGGTCGAATAAATTGCACCGTTTAGGTAGTATAAAGAGCTTTCAGAAAAGCTCTCAACCTATCCTCTGTCTCTACCAGGGGCGTGGCAATAGTATTCACACCAAAATGTAGTTTTCTGAGAAAAATCATATTTTTGCTTCAAATTTTAAACGCTCTGGCGGTTAAAATATTTGACGTAAGTAGGTCGAATAAATTGCAGCGTTCAGGTAGTTTAAAGAGCTTTCAGGAAAGCTCTCAACCTATCCTCTATTCCAGCGAGGGGCGTGGCAATAGCGTTCACGAAGAAAGGTAGTTTTTTGAGAAAAATCACATTTTTACTTCAAATTTTAAAGGTCTGGCGGCTAAAGAATTTGATGTAAGTAAGTCGAATAAATTGCACGGTTTAGGTAATTTAAAAAGCTTTCAGAAAAGCTCTCAGTCTATCCTCTATTCCAACGAGGGGCGTGGCAATAGCGTTCACAAAGAAAAGTAGTTTTTTGAGAAAAATCACCTTTTTGCTTCAATTTTTAAACGCTCTACCGGCTAAAAATATTATGTAAGTAAGTCGAATAAATTGCACCGTTTAGGTGGTTTAAAGAGCTTTCAGAAAGGTTCTCAACCTATCCTCTATTCCAACAAGGGGCGTGGCAATAGTGTTCACAAAAAAAGTAATTTTTTGAGAAAAATCACATTTTTGCTTAAAAGTTTAAACGCTCTGGCGGTTAAAGTATTCGACGTAAGTAAGTCGAATAAATTGCACCGTTTAGGTAATTTAAAGAGCTTTCAGAAAAGCTCTCAACCTATCCTCTATCACTACCAGGGGCGTGGCAATAGTGTTCACAAAAAAAGTAATTTCTTGAGAAAAATCACATTTTTTCTTAAAATTTTAAACCCTCTGGCGGTTAAGGTATTTGGCGCAAGTAAGTCGAATAAATTGCATCGTTTAGGTAATTTAAAGAGCTTTCAGAAAAGCTCTCAACCTATCCTCTATCACTACCAGGGGCGTGGCAATAGTGTTCACAAAAAAAGTAATTTCTTGAGAAAAATCACATTTTTTCTTAAAATTTTAAACCCTCTGGCGGTTAAGGTATTTGACGCAAGTAAGTCGAATAAATTGCACCGTTTAGGTAATTTAAAGAGCTTTCAGAAAAGCTCTCAGTCTATCCTCTATTCCAACGAGGGGCGTGGCAATAGTGTTCACAAGAAATTTTAAACGCCCTGGCGGTTAAAGTATTTGACGTAAGTAGGTCGAATAAATTGCAGCGTTTAGGTAGTGTAAAGAGCTTTCAGGAAAGCTCTCAACCTATCCTCTATTCTAACAAGGGGCGTGGCAATAGCGCTCACAAAGAAAAGTAGTTTTTGAGAAAAATCACATTTTTGCTTCAATTTTTAAACGCTCTACCGGCTAAGATATTTGACGTATGTGGGTCGAATAAATTGCATCGTTTAGGTAGTTTAAAGAGCTTTCAGGAAAGTTCTCAACCTATCCACTAGCACCACCAGGGGCATAATAACAGTATTCACAAGAAAATGCAATTTTTTGAGAAAAATCACATTTTTGCTTAAAAGTTTAAACGCTCTGGCGGTTAGAGTATTCGACGTAAGTAAATCGAATAAATTGCACCGTTTAGGTAATTTAAAGAGATTTCAGAAAAGCTCTCAGTCTATCTTCTATTTCAACGAGGGGCGTGGCAATAGCGTTCACAAAGAAAAGTAGTTTTTTGAGAAAAATCACATTTTTGCTTAAAATTTTAAACCCTCTGGCGGTTAAAGAATTTGACGTAAGTAGGTCGAATAAATTGCACCGCTTAGGTAGCTTAAAGAGCTTTCAGGAAAGCTCTCAACCTAATTTAAAGAGCTTTCAGAAAAGCTCTCAACCTATCCTCTATCTTTACCAGGGGCGTGGCAATAGTATTCACAAATAAATGTAGTTTTCTGAGAAAAATCATATTTTTGCTTCAATTTTTAAACGCTCTACCGGCTAAGAAATTTGACGTAAGTAGGTCGAATAAATTGCACCGTTTAGGTAATTTAAAGGGCTTTCAGAAAAGCTCTCAACCTATCCTATATTCCAACGAGGGGCGTGGCAATAGTGTTCAGAAGAAATTTTAAACGCCCTGGCGGTTAAAGTATTTGACGTAAGTAGGTCGAATAAATTGCAGCGTTTAGGTAGTTTAAAGAGCTTTCAGGAAAGCTCTCAACCTATCCTCTATTCCTACGAGGGGCGTGGCAATAGTATTCACAAAAAAATGTAGTTTTCTGAGAAAAATCATATTTTTGCTTCAATTTTTAAACGCTCTACCGGCTAAGATATTTGACGTAAGTAGGTCGAATAAACTGCAGCGTTTAGGTAGTTTAAAGAGCTTTCAGGAAAGCTCTCAACCTATCCTCTATTCCAACGAGGGGCGTGTCAATAGTGTTCACAAAGAAAAGTAGTTTTTTGAGAAAAATCACATTTTTGCTTCAAGTTTTTAACGCTCTGGCGGTTAAAGAATTTGACGTAAGTAGGTCGAATAAATTGCACCGTTTAGGTAATTTAAAGAGCTTTCAGAAAAGCTCTCAACCTATCCTCTATCACTACCAGGGGCGTGGCAATAGTATTCACAAAAAATGTAGTTTTCTGAGAAAAATCATATTTTTGCTTCAATTTTTAAACGCTCTACCGGCTAAGATATTTGACGTAAGTAGGTCGAATAGATTGCACCGTTTAGGTAATTTAAAGGGCTTTCAGAAAAGCTCTCAACCTATCCTCTATCACTACCAGGAGCGTGGCAATAGTGTTCACAAAAAAGTAATTTTTTGAGAAAAATCACATTTTTTCTTAAAATTTTAAACGCTCTGACGGTTAAGGTATTTGACGTAAGTAAGTCGAATAAATTGCATCGTTTAGGCAATTTAAAGAGCTTTCAGAGAAGCTCTCAACCTATCCTCTATCTCTACCAGGGGCGTGGCAATAGTATTCACACAAAAATGTAGTTTTCTGAGAAAAATCATATTTTTGCTTCAATTTTTAAACGCTCTACCGGGTAAGATATTTGACGTAAGTAGGTCGAATAAACTGCAGCGTTTAGGTAGTTTAAAGAGCTTTCAGGAAAACTCTCAACCTATCCTCTATTCCAACGAGGGGCGTGTTAATAGTGTTCACAAAGAAAAGTAGTTTTTTGAGAAAAATCACATTTTTGCTTCAAATTTTAAACGCTCTGGCGGTTAAAGAATTTGACGTAAGTAGGTCGAATAAATTGCACCGTTTAGGTAATTTAAAGAGCTTTCAGAAAAGCTCTCAACCTATCCTCTATCACTACCAGGGCCGTGGCAATAGTATTCACAAAAAATTTAGTTTTCTGAGAAAAATCATATTTTTGCTTCAATTTTTAAACGCTCTACCGGCTAAGATATTTGACGTAAGTAGGTCGAATAGATTGCACCGTTTAGGTAATTTAAAGAGCTTTCAGAAAAGCTCTCAACCTATCCTCTATCACTACCAGGGGCGTGGCAATAGTGTTCACAAAAAAAGTAATTTTTTGAGAAAAATCACATTTTTTCTTAAAATTTTAAACCCTCTGGCGGTTAAGGTATTTGACCTAAGTAAGTCGAATAAATTGTATCGTTTAGGCAATTTAAAGGGCTTTCAGAAAAGCTCTCAACCTATCCTCTATCTCTACCAGGGGCGTGGAAATAGTAATCACACAAAAATGTAGTTTTCTGAGAAAAATCTTATTTTTGCTTCAATTTTTAAACGCTAAGATATTTGACGTAAGTAGATCGAATAAACTGCAGCGTTTAGGTAGTTTAAAGAGCTTTCAGGAAAGCTCTCAACCTATCCTCTATTCCAACAAGGGGCGTGGCAATAGTGTTCACAAAAAAAGTAATTTTTTGAGAAAAATCACATTTTTTCTTAAAATTTTAAACGCTCTGGCGGTTAAAGTATTTGACGTTAGTAGGTCGAATAAATTGCACCGTTTAGGTAGTATAAAGAGCTTTCAGAAAAGCTCTCAACCTATCCTCTATCTCTACCAGGGGCGTGGCAATAGTATTCACACAAAAATGTAGTTTTCTGAGAAAAATCATATTTTTGCTTCAAATTTTAAACGCTCTGGCGGTTAAAATATTTGACGTAAGTAGGTCGAATAAATTGCAGCGTTCAGGTAGTTTAAAGAGCTTTCAGGAAAGCTCTCAACCTATCCTCTATTCCAGCGAGGGGCGTGGCAATAGCGTTCACGAAGAAAGGTAGTTTTTTGAGAAAAATCACATTTTTACTTCAAATTTTAAAGGTCTGGCGGCTAAAGAATTTGATGTAAGTAAGTTGAATAAATTGCACGGTTTAGGTAATTTAAAAAGCTTTCAGAAAAGCTCTCAGTCTATCCTCTATTCCAACGAGGGGCGTGGCAATAGCGTTCACAAAGAAAAGTAGTTTTTTGAGAAAAATCACCTTTTTGCTTCAATTTTTAAACGCTCTACCGGCTAAAAATATTATGTAAGTAAGTCGAATAAATTGCACCGTTTAGGTGGTTTAAAGAGCTTTCAGAAAGGTTCTCAACCTATCCTCTATTCCAACAAGGGGCGTGGCAATAGTGTTCACAAAAAAAGTAATTTTTTGAGAAAAATCACATTTTTGCTTAAAAGTTTAAACGCTCTGGCGGTTAAAGTATTCGACGTAAGTAAGTCGAATAAATTGCACCGTTTAGGTAATTTAAAGAGCTTTCAGAAAAGCTCTCAACCTATCCTCTATCACTACCAGGGGCGTGGCAATAGTGTTCACAAGAAATTTTAAACGCCCTGGCTGTTAAAGTATTTGACGTAAGTAGGTCGAATAAATTGCACCGTTTAGGTTATTTAAGGAGCTTTCAGAAAAGCTCTCAACCTATCCTCTATCACTACCAGGGGCGTGGCAATAGCGTTCACAAACAAAAGTAGTTTTTTTGAGAAAAATCACAGTTTTGCTTCAAATTTTAAACGCTCTGGCGGTTAAAGTATTTGACGTAAGTAGTTCGAATAAATTGCACCGTTTAGGTAGTGTAAAGAGCTTTCAGAAAAGCTCTCCACCTATCCTCCATCACTACCAGGAGCGTGGCAATAGTATTCACAAAAAAATTTAGTTTTCTGAGAAAAATCATATTTTTGCTTCAATTTATAACGCTCTGGCGGTTAAAGCATTTGACGTAAGTAGGTCGAATAAATTTCACCGTTTAGGCTATTTAAGGAGCTTTCAGAAAAGCTCTCAACCTATCCTCTATCACTACCAGGGGCGTGGCAATAGTATTCACAAAAAATGTAGTTTTCTGAGAAAAATCATATTTTTGCTTCAATTTTTAAACGCTCTACCGGCTAAGATATTTGACGTAAGTAGGTCGAATAAATTGCAGCGTTTAAGTAGTTTAAAGAGCTTTCAGGAAAGCTCTCAACCTATCCTCTATTCCAACGAGGGGCGTGGCAATAATGTTCACAAGAAATTTTAAACGCCCTGGCGGTTAAAGTATTTGACGTAAGTAGGTCGAATAAATTGCAGCGTTTAGGTAGTTTAAAGAGCTTTCAGGAAAGCTCTCAACCTATCCTCTATTCCTACGAGGGGCGTGGCAATAGTATTCACAAAAAAATGTAGTTTTCTGAGAAAAATCACATTTTTACTTCAAATTTTAACGGTCTGGCGGCTAAAGAATTTGATGTAAGTAATTCGAATAAATTGCACGGTTTAGGTAATTTAAAAAGCTTTCAGAAAAGCTCTCAGTCTATCCTCTATTCCAGCGAGGGGCGTGTTAATAGTGTTCACAAAGAAAAGTAGTTTTTTGAGAAAAATCACATTTTTACTTCAAATTTTAACGGTCTTGCGGCTAAAGAATTTGATGTAAGTAATTCGAATAAATTGCACCGTTTAGGTAATTTAAAGAGCTTTCAGAAAAGCTCTCAACCTATCCTCTATCACTACCAGGGGCGTGGCAATAGTATTCACAAAAAATGTAGTTTTCTGAGAAAAATCATATTTTTGCTTCAATTTTTAAACGCTCTACCGGCTAAGATATTTGACGTAAGTAGGTCGAATAAACTGCAGCGTTTAGGTAGTTTAAAGAGCTTTCAGGAAAGCTCTCAACCTATCCTCTATTCCAACGAGGGGCGTGTCAATAGTGTTCACAAAGAAAAGTAGTTTTTTGAGAAAAATCACATTTTTACTTCAAATTTTAACGGTCTGGCGGTTAAAGAATTTGACGTAAGTAGGTCGAATAAATTGCACCGTTTAGGTAATTTAAAGATCTTTCCGAAAAGCTCTCAACCTATCCTCTATCATTACCAGGGGCGTGGCAATAGTATTCACACAAAAATGTAGTTTTCTGAGAAAAATCATATTTTTGCTTCAATTTTTAAACGCTCTACCGGCTAAGATATTTGACGTAAGTAGGTCGAATAGATTGCACCGTTTAGGTAATTTAAAGAGCTTTCAGAAAAGCTCTCAACCTATCCTCTATCACTACCAGGGGCGTGGCAATAGTGTTCACAAAAAAGTAATTTCTTGAGAAAAATCACATTTTTTCTTAAAATTTTAAACCCTCTGGCGGTTAAGGTATTTGACGTAATTAAGTCGAATAAATTGCATCGTTTAGGCAATTTAAAGAGCTTTCAGAAAAGCTCTCAACCTATCCTCTATTCCAACGAGGGGCGTGTTAATAGTGTTCACAAAGAAAAGTAGTTTTTTGAGAAAAATCACATTTTTGCTTCAAATTTTAAACGTTCTGGCGGTTAAAGAATTTGACGTAAGTAGGTCGAATAAATTGCACCGCTTAGGTAGATAAAACAGCTTTCAGGAAAGC